>PVJH01011729.1:0-67439 GCA_004026705.1 Nesogale talazaci | reverse complement strand
TATTGTAATGGATTTGTTTGGGACTTCAAAACAGTTCATTCTTTTAGGAACCCCTGCTGAGAATTTGCAGTCCCTGCCTGAGAATCCAACTCATATATTT
Source organism: Nesogale talazaci (assembly GCA_004026705.1). Classification (NCBI taxonomy): domain Eukaryota; kingdom Metazoa; phylum Chordata; class Mammalia; order Afrosoricida; family Tenrecidae; genus Nesogale; species Nesogale talazaci. The sequence goes on along the minus strand of PVJH01011729.1, from coordinate 67,339 downwards.
GAATATATATATGAATCATATATACATATATATATGAATCAAACTGATATATATTTCAGATATCTGAGGTGAAAATGCAAATTATCAGCAGGAGGTGAAGCAGGAAAGACCAGGTACAAGGGTGCGCGTGTGTGCTTGAGAATTCAAGATTTTCTCACTTCATTACTTTAGTGATGCAATTAGTTCTTCCTGAAGAATTAATTCAATTGGTTCACATTTAGACACATTCAGTCCGCAGGTTGTTTTTGCAATTCAAGATGTATTGGCACATAGCCATGCTTGTTTGCTTACACATTTTCTAAGAAAGAACAGAATTGAGGCGCATTGGTTGTGGTGCCTGACCCTCAACATGGAAATACACTCTCTGTCCCTGATTGAAACCTTTGGTGAATCTCGAATTAACTCTTTGAAGACCCAAGATACCAGAGAATAGAAAATGAGAATGCCTTCTGTATTTGCTACACATTTTCAATCAAACAAGATTTGGTAATCTCCCAATACAGCACATAGGGACAGTCTCATAAGGGGTGGGATCTTGTGCTTCCAGATTGCTTGCTATTTGGGGCTCAGCATAGATGTTCCACAGCAAATGAAAAGATACAAAATAAGCTAGTCATGAATGTCCAGGCTTAGACATGATGAACATGCTGCTAGACATCAGGGATGGTAACAGCAAAGATGGAAACATATAGAGAGCATATTTTGCATTTGATTTCAGCTGAATCTCCTGAATTTCCCAGCGACTCAAACATTGTTCATCTTAATCTCATTAGAATATTAAGTGTTAGTAGCTTAATGTTATTAATATTCACCGATAATGGCTTGTTAAGATGATAATTATGAATGAAATTTTCATTGATTGCTGGAAAATTATTGCCAGCACATAAATGGCTAGCCTTTCCCTTGATTCTTAACTTGCAAAATAAAGTGATTTTTCTACTATTGCCCATCCATGCCCTGCACCTCTGTTGACAATCACACAAGAGAAATAGAAATAGAAACGGACCAATCACTAATTTATTAAATAATCCTTTGGAAATTAGAAACTAATAGGTTGCTTCATCCTATTAGTAATCCAGTGTTGTATTTCACACAGACACCCACCTCCACCCCGGAAAAGACATGCTGCTTTCTGGATGCACAAATCATTTATTTAATGCTCAATTCATCATTCTGGATCAAACTGCCTGAAGTCTTTTTATCTCGCTGATCCTGAAGAATGAAAGGTCCTTGCAATGGCATTTGTGCTTCTTGAAGTGGTCGCGGCACTTCTGGGTAACCTTTCGCGAGATCCCCTGAGTGGCAGCTCGCCTAATACTGCCTGTCCTCCTTGCGGCGATGGCATTTGAGCAGCTGTCATCTTCATCTTGCAGCATCTCAAAGCCAATCAGTCATCCAGGTTCTCTGCAGCATTAACGATGGTTACTCTTTTTCTTACTGAATTTGTAAGATGTATCTTGACATCTTCAATTTCCCAAACCTTTAGAAAAATAAGTCTTCGTGGGAACCCATACCCACACTAATGACAGAGGGCCTGTATTCGTAGAGCCAGTCCCTTATAAAAAGAGGGACTGCGGGATGGTAAGAGATGGGAATGTTCTTACATTGCTGGTGGGACTGCAGAATTGGACAACCCCTATGGGAATCGGTATGGTGCTTTATTAAATAAATGCAAATACACCTGAGGATCTAGCAATCTCTCTAGGGGTGTACACCTTAAAAAAGTAAAGAAAACATCACCAAGAGACATATGTATACCAATGTTGACTGCAGCAGTTTCCATAATAGCAAAATCATGGAAACATCCAAAGCATCAGTTATAGGGAAACGGAAAAACAAACTCCAGCACATTCATACAATGGAATATTATATATCAATAAAAAATAACGGCAGCTCTCTTAAACACCATAAGACATGGACAAAACTAGGGAACATTATGCTTCACAAAGTTAGTCAATCTTATAAAGATAGACATTTAATAACACTCTGATTGTAAGGAAAAATAAAGGAAAAGGTACATCAATTTTACTTACACCAAACACTCAGACTTGGCAGAGTACAATGAGGCTGGAGACAGGGGCAGGAGCAGGAACGAGGAAAAGGAAATTATAAAGGGAGGATGGGAGGAGGAAAATAAGAAAGAAAGAAAACTGCAGGATATTACTACTGATTTTATTCTTTGAGGTGGGCTGTGTAACTATATAGACTAAATCTTATAAATAAGGTTGAAGGCTCAGAGCTTGAAAAATAAATAAATAAAACCAGCCTCCAGATCCCTTATACTTTGGATCTAAATATTGGTCTAGGTGGCTAGGAAAAAGGAAGGAAAGTGAAAATGAAATGGACTTGGAGTCGTTAACAATACACAAGTTTATTTCAAACACATGAAAAACGAAGAACTACACACAGACAGTCAAATAGCTCATCCATGTTATTGTTTTAGTCGCCGAAGTCAAATTCTGGATTAACTAAATGAGGGGATCAATTTATAGCTAGTCCAACATGTCTTTTTTGTATTATTTTTTAATCAGGAAATTCAACTTATTTGGTGCTGCCAAGGCCTTCATAAATGCAGGGTCTGTTACGTGCCCATCACGATCTGGGCTAAGGCATTTCTCAGCCACCATGTTTTCAAACTCATCAGCATTAAGCTTGATAGCTCCACTTCTTAGGGCATTAGATCCTCTGGCACCCAGGGACCTTGAACTTGGCCCTGCCTAAGACCTGAGTCACATGCTCCTTGTTTAGAAGCTTGGTGGGATGAAAAGGGCTCACCCAATGAAGACCCTCACCACGGTGCCTTGTGGTTTTCAAAGGCACCCCACCTCCCAGCACAGGACAGCATTCTGTGGATGCCTCTGAGGGGAAGAAGGGGAGCTGCACTGGGATGTGCCAGCCATCTTTGCCACTGTGTTCATCTTAGCGCGCTTGCCAGCAGCCTCCAGGGTTCCTGAGGAGGGCTGCTCCTCTTCATGCAGCACCCTGTGGACACAATGGGAAAACCCATCCACTTTGGCCCTCTTCCAACGGTGATCCAAGATGCCAATCTTGGCGTCAGGGGCACCTGAGCAGAAGCGGGACTTTGTGTATGGCTTTTTTTTTTTTCACATTTCTGGGAACAGGGGATGGGGCAGTTGCCCATGATAACGCTATCTCTCTATTCCCTTGGAACACAGAGGTAAAGAGAGCCATTCTCATTTTAATTTAATTCATTTATTTTCATCATTTTAGTGTGTGTGTGTGGGGGGGCTCTTACATCTCTTATAACAATCCATAAACCCACTGTGTTAAGCACATTTGTACATATGTTGCCATCATCCCTTTCAAAGCATTTTTCTAGTCAAGTCCTTGGTTTCAGCTTCTGCCAACATATCCTTTTTGTGGTAAATTTCCCGCCTTGCTTACAATTTGTTGTTAAGTGGCCACAAATCGATTCTGACTCACAGCAAACTATCCCCTTGATAATTTCCTCTTTATCTATGACATTCTGTTTTACCAAGCATGATGTCCTTTTCCAGGAACAGGTCTCTCCTGATAATATGTCTACAGGACTTCATAAGTATTTAATGAATTAAATTTATTCTTGAGATGGACTCTAAATTCAGGTGGGATATACTGAAGGTTATGTTTTGGCTTCAGTGGGCTCTTTTTCAATTTCTTTATCTTCATCCTGAATTTACATGTGTGTAATTGAGGAAATAACTGTTCCCCAATCAGCCCTTGGCCTCATTTGGAATGATAATATTGATCTTCTCCGACATCTCTTTTCACAAACGTAATCAATGTAATTTCTGATTAGTCCATCTGGCGAGGATCACATGTATAATTGTTCATATAGTTGGAAAAGGTATTTACAATGAAGAACTCACTGTTCTCACAAAACATTAGCATATGATCTCCCACTTTATTTCTGTCACCAAGGCTATATTGTCTAACTATTAATCCATCTTTTCTGTTTTCAGCTTAGACATTCCAATCACCAATCAAAGCCTCTGGAATGCATAGTTGATAAATTTCAGATGGAAGCAACTGTCTTTAAGGATTCATGTGTACATGTTCATAATAATTGTACTGGCTGGAATTCCTTGTCAGCATAGAGACAGGGTCCTCCTATGGATAGCCTTGAACTTCAAGATAGATCTTGGAGGGCTCTTTTTACAGAGGACTGTGAGGCCACTTCTCATACTAGTTTGTCTCAACTTGCCAATGCCTAAAATAGTGATCATTCTATATTCCATTTCAGTTTTGACTATCAGTCCTCCATTTTTCCAGGCCCACACAGCACATCCTGACGACTAATGATTTTTAAGCTTTCCCTCCGTATTTTAGGGTTGTGCTGCATTTGTAGATGAAGTTCCTGAAATCCTTAGTCCAGGCACATTATTAAGGCCCGCTCTACTGCCAGGAAGCAACCCTTGCCCAACTGCATTTTGTCTGCCTTCCAACTTGAACGGCTCGTCTTCAGGCACAGTCATTTTTCACTATTATCACTGAGGTTTTCAGTGGCTAACTTCCCGGAAGTAGACATTCTATTCCTTCCTGGTCTATTCTTAGTCTGCAAGCTCTGCTAAAGCAGGTGCATCATAGGTGACCCTGCTGGTATTTAAAATATCAGTTCCATAGCTTCCAGCATCACAGCACCATGTAAGCAGCACAGTAACACACAAGACAGATATACAAAATGAACAGTACACTGCATTGGAACATGGCTTAGAATAATCAATCACGGAAGACCGAAGGGCAGCATTCTCCAAAAAGCTAATTATATCTTCTAGATGAAGCTTTTTTCTTGGGGATAGGGGGCTTGACCACAATGCTCTCATTGTTCTCGAACTCTAAGACTTCTTTACGCCAAGAGACGGACCTACCTGGTATCAATATCAAGGGACTGTTACTGGCCCATGAATGGAAACCTTCAAAAGAAAACTTGTACACCTGAAGCAGTCACTGTCGATCAGAATGGAAAACCAGGGCTGTCAAGCTGACTCGGATTCACGGACTCCCACGTGCTGGAGGTGCCCGAGTTGTGACTTCACAAGTGGATGGTTGAGCCTTTCCTACCAGCTGCCTTTGAGTGAGTCTGAACTGCCAATCAGAAGTGCAATTTCAAAAAATTAAATTGTTGCTTGTTGATTTTAAACATATTGCCGGGAGTTGGCAACACACATTTCAGCAATAAATACATTGATATGGATGTATAATGTATACAGCTGTGTTATAAAGTAAGCCGCATTTCTCCCTCCCAAGACCCACCATCCCAATCCCACAAGCAACTGTCTCAGTCATAAGTGCATGGGCTGCCAGGAGCACATCCCCAGGCCAGTAGCGGCTATGGTTAATTGATGTGACGTCCAGGGGTGGCAGCCTCAGAGCCAGTTGTATGGCTGGTGACAGAAGCGAGAACGGAGACTCCGTTCACAGTGTTCCAACAGTATCACCCCTCATTGTCCGAAGCTGACTCTCGGCCAGAAGATGCCAGCTAGAGCTCCAGGCAGCACATTGTTAAAAGGGAACTTTCCCAAGCAAGAAGGAGGGCAGAGTTTTCTCCTCAAATAGACCTCTATAGTCTGAAGTAGACAATCCTTTCAAGAAACTATACAAATTGGTTTAAGTCAATCATAAGGAGTCCCTGTGGCAGGAACAAATCATTGTTTTGTTCATGTGGAGGAAGAGGGATGAGTAAGTGAGGCAATCGCCCGTGATTGCCACAATGAAAACGATTTACTATCTAAATTAAATATGTGGACTATACAATGTATTCGATAGCCGAGGGGCTTTCAGAAAGTTGGTGTGAATTTTTAATGATGCATCGTCGTGCTTATGAATGTGGCTGCCAACTGCCAGGTCCGAGGTTCTAAAAAACCATTCGCCCTGGAGAAGGAAGTGAGGGCTTTCTAACGCATAAACAATGACAGCCTCTGAAACTCCTGGCGGCGGTTCTACCCTGTCCCAGTGAGGCCTTGACTTGCTGGCAGTGACTTCCGTGTTTTGATTTTTGGAATAAAATGTTTCTGTGAACTTTGTGACATCCTCTCATAAGTGTGGACCATTTACCAATGTATAGACATGCACACACAAACGATACTTATCTAAGCATTTTATACATCCTATATAAATGAAGCAAATAATACATAATGTTAGTTTCATGAGGAGCATATAGATACATAGATAGTCACCATTGAAATACCTACAGTTCATGGAGACCCTTTCTGCATTAGCTGCTTGATTCTGCATCATCTTCCTGACTGCCTGCGTGTTAAAATCTACCACAGAGCCTATTGGGTCAACCCATTTTCATACCTCTGAGGGTCTCCCTATCCTCACGCACACAAAATATGCCATCTTTCACTAGGAATTGATTCCTCCTGGGGATCTAGCTAAAGCAAGCAAACCCGGCAATATGGTGTTTTATTTATTTATTTATTTATTCATTTATTTATTTTTCTGCTTTCCCACCGACAATATGCTGTTTTAAGGCCTAAGGTTTCCTTTGATTAATTTTTAAAAGTGGATTTCCAGGCTTTTCTTTCTAGTCTGTCTCACGCAGGAGCTTTATGATGAAGTTTTTCCTTTCGAGTAGGCCAGTAATAGACATGGGTAGCATACTGTAGGCATAGCTTCCAGCCTCACCATAACATGCACGTCACCACAGTACGACAAACTGACAGATTAGGGGTGGTGACTGGCATGTAGTGAGTTGTTTATACTTTGTGACAGTATCACTGGTGCATATTACTATTATTACTTTATTATTTTAATACTTAGAGTCTCTGAGGCAATACACAAGTATTGTTTTAAGTTTGGAGTTTTTTCGAGTAGGCATTAAATACTGTCACTGTCCTTATGAAATCTTTACTAGTTTCCTTTTGTTATTGAGCACACTTAAGGTATTAATTTCATTGCAAAGAGACAACGATGATATCTTTGCGGTCACCAGTGTATTCCATTGAAACATAGTGAAATAATTTAGCAAATAACAGTGAGGTGACTAAATGTTTACTTTCAGATAACCATTCCTCCACAAACATTTTCTATTCATGTTGAGATTCAGGCAGAAGTAAAATTTCAGGTACTGGCTAACATATTTTGTGCAAAAAATATTTTATGGCATATTTATACAAAATATCATACTAGTCAATGAATTTTTAATTATCCACAGTTTTTTGAGCAAAAATTATACTTGTTACTATTTATCTAATTTACACAAGATAGGAGATTTGTTTGAGAATTTCTTTTTTTTAATTAAAAATCATTTTATTGGGGGCTCATACATCGTTTTTCCAAAACATAAATAAACATACTGTGCCAAGCACCTTCCCACATCCACTGCCATCATCATTCTCCAAACATCCGCCTTTTCCCTTGAGACCTTGGTACAAGTTTTTGCAACCCCTCCCCTCTTCCCCTGCTCTCCCTCCACCATCAACCCTCAATACTTTATAAATTATTATTGTTCTGTCGTATCTTACCCTGCCTGACACCTCCCTCAGCCCAATCCCCTGATGCCCCTCCTCCAGACAGGAGGGCATGAGAATTTCTTAGGGATCACAGACGGCCAATATAGTTACTTCATGTAACTCAAGATACTTCTCTTCAAATCTTTGAGGTAATTGGTTGAAAGCCCACAAGAGCTAAAGAGAGTTGAAGAAGGAAGTCTCCTTAGATAGCTCTGTTATAGGCATGTGCTTGACACATGGATGGATGGATGAATTGTGATAAGAGTTGTGCCAGCACCCTCCCCCACAAACCCCACAAATAAAGGATGCATATACTGACACAAAATTTGTATGTATGTATTGTGATTGGAGCTCCATGAGCCCCCCCAAAATGATTAAACATAAAAAAGGATCCCAATCAAAGGACTCAGACAGTGAGAGCGTTCACAGAGAGTGAGTACTGTCATAGACTGCTCTTCCGTCAACAGGAACCAGACCTGACATAGTCCTTTGGGTCAAATTGTCAAAATATCTGACCTTTAATGTTAAAATTACATTTTATGTATTCAATTTTTTCTTAAAATGCGTTGCTACATATAATTAGATATTGCATTGATTTATATTATTATAGAGTAAGCAAAGGCTTTCAGAGCTGATGATCAGTTTTTCATTCAACAATTCATGCACATTTTGCTTCAACCCATTCCCTGCGCTCCCCTCAACATATACCATCCTTTCTCCAACTTTCTCTGCATTTCCTGGGTCCATTCTTCCTTCTTTCCTAATCCTCGGAAGCTTACTGTTGGGCGAATGTTACCCTTTCGATCTTAAGTGGTTGAGGATTCTACTCTGGAGCTGAGTTCTGTTCCAGACATGCAGGATAAGGAAGGACCATGATGGTCAAGGCTTAGGCTGAATAGTCACCTCGGCTCCTTGTGTCCACTTTATCCAGGACCACCTAATGTGATCCTTTTCAGAGCAGTTGGTAGCGGTAGCCCGGGACCATCTGATTCTTCCAGTCTGAGGGTTGAGCAGACTGAAGTTTGTGTGGACTTCTAGTCCATTGGACTGTTTCCATATGCCTTTAATTTTTAATGTATTTTCTTTCTCTTGGATGGGGATAGACCAGTGCTTATGTGCCCTATAGATGGCTGGCCATAAGCTTTTAAGAACCCCAGCACTACTCTCCAAAGTTGAACTTACAATACTGTTTGCATGGTATCATATTCAATCTCTCACACTCTATAGTCTCACATTTGCTCAACAAGTGGCTTGAATTATGTGATGGCAGAAAACTCCAGTTAAAAAATTCTAAGGACCCACATTTCTAGAAAATTTTGGTCACCAGGCTCTTCTTTTAAAAACATAGACTCTTGGACTCTAAATTTAGAAAATGTAATTGATTTCTTTAACAAGTGATTATGATGGGGGAGCTTATGTGAACTGTAGGTGTGAAATGGCACATGAAATGGATATAGTCCCATCTTTCCTAGAATTTGTGGATACACTGGAATGAAGCACAGCCTTCTTTGTTTTCTTAAAATATTTCTGTAGGTAATTTTTACTGGATGGATCAGAGAAGCAATGGAACAGACCTGATGAAAACCAGAGGTATTTCTGAGGGGCTGTTAAATCCAGGTTTACTTTTGGAGAAAACCTTCTTTTTTTTTCATTCAAGTTTTTAAACTATTCACAACTTGGGCTGAGCTCCGGTGGTGTAGTGATTGAGTGTGGGACTGTAGCCTACACTCCAGCAATCCAGCAAATCCAGCAGCAGCTCTCCAGGAGCAAGGCTGGGCCTCCCACTCCCACCAGAAGGCAGGGATACCCCCCCAAAAAAACTATTCACCACTCTTTAGAAAATGTGCATATAAGTATAACTTAAGTTGAAACATGAATGTTAACAAAAAAGAAAGAATACCTTAACAGATATTGTTACAATATGCTAACATTAGGTGAGGTTTTAACAAATTAGCGTTGCTGGTTGATTCATTAACTACACAAGTTAAAAGAAAATCATATGTGGATTAGAAATTCTTGAGAGTAAAAGTTCAAATTGCTTATGGACATAAATGAGTTATTTATTTCAAGTTCTTTTGTTTGCTTTTATCTGTTTCTCAGGGAATGTAAAGTCTCACCTACTTTAATGTGCCACTATTTGAAACATGCTGAAGAAGTCTACTTTATGACTTATGAATGTTAGGATTTACAAATGGACATTTCATGCTTGCTGGGGTTATAGAACTCTTCTCTTTTAAACAGTAACAGACTGAGGATTCATGAGTATGAAATAAAGAATCCTTGCTCTGAAGCCATAAATATAAACACAAATTGGAAAGGCAGCTTGACCTAATTTCAGCAAGTGTAACTCTAGAAGACCACAAGGATAAGTATGACTAACAAAAGAACTATGAAGAGTCAACTCCTAATTATTTAATTTGAAAGTTAGATTCTTTATGACAGGTTTCGTCTCTATCAACGCCTCCATTTCAATAGACCAAGAAAGAATTTTCAAAGATAAATTCACAGCAGCCCATATCTATGTATGTTTAGTCTTTCAGCATCAACCAGGCTGCCAGGAGTCCACAATGGATGTTAGCTGACTCGCATGTAGAATATCTCAAAGAAGGAACCACAAACAGAATTGTCGGCTGGGCGAAGGACAGTGAGATGATGAGGAAATGGCGTGGGCAGGGAGGGGCCCTGTCTGACTCCTCTGGCTACACAAAGAAGAAGAACGATCTAGCTCCACACCACCTCAAAGCGGATGCCCACAGGGCATGCCACTAGCCGCCATCCTTATGTCCCCTACTCTGATACCAATAGTTCCTTCCCAGTACACTCTGTGGGAATCGGAACTCAGACAATACTCACTACTATGGGGGTGGGGGAATTAGAGAAGCTACAGGTTACCAAATGTTAAGGATTTAGTCATTCACATCTCAACCCATGGTCCCTTGGCCCCTCCTGCCATGGGCCAAGAAAACCCTCGACTGTTCACTGCCATTCTGCTCTTGTCTCCTGGTCTCCGCACAACTCTTCTTCCCTGTCTCAGGACTGGTGCCTCTGCTTCCTCTGCCACTTCAAAGGGGATCTCATGCCAGCGGGTGGCTCTTCTTTTTTAATGGTCATAAGGTCCTCTCTCTTATTGCTTCTGAGATGACTTAGTTATATACATAGTGGCGTGACAAAACTCACCAATCCTCTCTCTTCATGTTTCTCACACCCTATTGGCGTGGTCCTTCCCAATCATTTGGTGAGAGTTAGAAGCCAAAAGCCTGAAAGTTTCCGGACTCCTCATTTCAGATGGTAGAACCTTATGGCTCCTGAACACACAGCAGCAAAAAAGGTCTCTGAGTTTAATTGCAGAAATGTTGTTACACCGAGCTGGCCCCTAGAGACCTGGACAGACGAGATGGAAATAAATACTTTCACTTAACCACAGATGCTAAGAGACTAGAAAGCTGAAAATCAGGTTAAAAAACCCTTGGGTGTAAAGGATTGAGAGGGAGGAACTGAAGCCTAGTGAAGACTGGGACCACTGAAGAAATCCCTCAGAAGAAGCCGAATCATTCATTAATGGATAACTTTGACTTAAGTGGGGAAAACCATCTCTGGGGTTCGTTTTTGTTTTGCTTTGTTTTTTGCACATGACTTTCCAGATGTTCATTCCGTAGGGGCAGGGGAGGACAGTTAGTGGAGAAGAGGTGTGCGGATTGTATAAGCATAGCTGGCCAGTCAGTTACTGTCCAGTTCATTCCAACTCATAGTGAGCTCATGTTTCAGAGTCGAAGAGGGCTCCAGAGCTTTTTCAATGGCGATTTTTTTTAGAAGTCGATTTATAGGTCTTTCTTCTGAGATGCCTCTGGGTGGACTTGAACCATCCACCTTTCTGGTAGTTACCAAGCACATTAACAGTTTGCACTGTCCAGGAATGTGTCAGCGGATTCACTCAAAAAGACAATTTGGATCTTTACAGAAAGCAAGCAGAGAATATCAGAACGACCCAAGTTCTCACAACTGGATCAATACCATCATAATAAATGAAGGAAAGGTTGAAGTTGTCACGGATTTTGCCTAGTTTGGCTCCACAAGCAATTCTCCTGAAAGCAGTAGTCAACGGAGCAAAAGACAAGTTGCATCTGGTAAAGCTGCTTCACAGGACCTCTTTAGAGTCTTGAAAAGCAAGGAGGTCACTTGGAGGAACAAGGAAAACCTGACAGAAGCCATGAGATTTTCAATCACCTTATATGCACTTGCATGAAGAAATGATAGAGTTGTCAAAGTATTCATTTTGTTCAATTAATGCTCACTGAAGCAGCATTCAAGAGCTCAAATAATGTATTGCATTGGGCAGGCCTGTTGTGTCAGACTTTGTCAAAGCCTTGGAGAGCCACAACGTCACTTTAAAAACAAAGGCAAGCCATGTGTAATTCTCAGTCATCATATGTGCATGCGAAAGTTGGACAGCGCCTATTGCAGGTAACCTGGGCTGCCAGAAGAAGAAACACGTGGAAAAAGTAGAGCCTGCCTGCTACTTAGAAGCAAGGACGGTTAAGACTTCTTCTCAAGTCCTTTGGACAAGTGACAAGAGAGACGTGTGCCAAGAAAAGGACATGGTGCTTGGTAAAGTAGTGTGTTTGTGAGGAAGAGGAAGACCTTCAAGGAGATGGATTGAAACAGAGGCTGGAACAATGGGATCAAACATAACACAGATTGTTACCACGGGGCAGAATCAGGCAATGTTCCATCCTGTTGTACACAGCGTTGTTGAGGCGGAACCAACTGAATGACACTTGACTATATAAGGAAAACACTACGATCAAAGAAGAACCCACTCCCTAGAACAATTACTTACGGGAGATCAAAAGGCAGCTTTGCCAGGAATGAAGCTCAAAGGTAGGAGGAGTAGAAGAGGATAAATGGAAACCATCAAACACAGAGAAATGGGGATTTCGATCACTTATTGCAAAGTGTGTAATAAGTTTAAGGAAATCTAAATTTCCCTGCAAGTTTTCATCCATGTAAAAAATAAGTACATAAAATAAAGTAATTGTATAATTCAAACATATATTTTCTTCTTTCCTTGTAATATATGGTGAATTTGCTGTTTGTGAAGCCATCAGGCAACCACAGTGTAGGAGAGACAGAGCAAGGGCTTTGGAATCAGATGCGTCTGAATTGGAAGTTGCCAGTTAACTAGCGTGGTGACCTTGGGCAAGTTGCTCTGCCACTCTACATCTCAAGTTATTTATCTGGAAAACAGGATCAAACTGACCTAATGGGTATGTGGTTTTTTCCCCTGGAGAAGCAACTCAAAAATTCTAATTTTCCTTCCCCCTTGACAAGTAAAATCCACAGAATAAGTTTATGTCACGTTCTGGGTGTCCAATCAGATGCATTTCTCCAAAGAGAAATGTCTTTTACTCTGTTTAACCACAACATTTGGCCTTAAAGCTTTGAAATATAAAGCAGGATATAGTGACCGTGAGATTGACTTTCAAAAGAAAAAAATATATCAGTGGTTCCCTACTTCAAACACCGAATAGAAAATCAAAAAGATAGACTAAAATAAAAACTTTATTTTGATTTTATTTGAAGATCTTGAAAAAATTAAGTATTTCCAAGTTTCAAACCCTTCAGAAGAATTGGCAACAATAGTCACATAAATAATTTGCTTGGCTAGGATGAGAAAAACTGCTTTTTAAAAAGAAGCAAAGACTTTAATACTTTATCGCAGATGTGCCAAGTAGGGCCCAGATTTGGCTTTGAGCTTGGGTGGGGCTCAGGAGCAGTGGAAGCAGGAGAAGCTGCCTCATTGGGAACTACTTGCTCTGATTTAGACTCCAGCCGGATAGGTAAAACTGGCAGAGGAAATAAGCAAATCCACTCTGCTGACTCTCCTGAACATTTTAATATCATCTCAGTCAACTTAGAGCCACAGAGAGAGACATTTTGCTTTAAAATGATGCCATGATTCTATTATCCTGTTCTCCACTAGGGCACCAGGTTGTTCTTCTCATGTTTCTATTGCATAAGCCCAACTCACCCTGGTGAGGCAAAAGGTAGACACATAGCTCATGAGTCAGACCAGGCTTTTTGTTTTGTTTTGTTTTTTAGGCATCACTGCCCTCTGGTGGTGGGAGTAGGAGGCCCAGTCTTTGCTCCTGTGAGCTGGAATTGAACCTCCAATCCAGTGGGCTGCAGTCCCGCACACAACCACTATGCCACCGGGGCTCAGCAGGCTATTTTTCTCTTGATAGTTTGAGTCAGCTGGTGATGGCAATGAGAACTGGAAGGTCCTATAGAATCAGCGACTAGAATAGCTGTTAGCCAGGCAAGAAGCAAACAGAGCCAGGATGAAGAGCCAGACTTCAAAAAGTCTGGGGAAACAAGGCAAAACATGTGAGGGAATGTGACAGCCCCCAACAAACTTCCCCAAGGATTTTCCGTCTCCAAGTCTAATTTTTCGTGGGGCCTACCTGCTTTGACTCCCTGGAATTCCACAAGACGTTCTTTTTTACTATATCCTCTTTTATTTGAAGTAAAAAAGTGAGCTTCATTTTTTTTTTTGCAACCAAATGGGTTCTAAAGAATTTGAAGTCAATTCATTTTAGAAATTCTACATATCCACCTTTATTCCCAGCAACGGAGTATTTGATAACCACATCTTCTGTGAAACACCTCTGTCCAAGATCAGGGTTAATTTCTCTGAGATCACAACATTGAAAACTTTATGAAAACATACTATGGATTCAACAGATAGCATCTTAGAGAAAGTCCAATGATGATCAGAGTTTGTAATTCAATTCCTTTATAGTGAGTGAGTTATAAAATGTATGACTCAACTTTACATTTGCCCAGTCCTTGTCCATATGAAAATGCTTAACTTTCCTTGATGAAGAAGAGAAGAAAGTTTACTTCCTTTCTACATTTGTTAACATCTCACCAGTTTCTCTCTCACAACAGGCATATCCTTTTCACCTATTCTTTTCTCTTTCAAACCCCACTGAACAAGCGCTGGTGGCTTGCACATCTTTGTCCATCTTCCAGTTATTTTACACCTTGAAAAGAACATGTCTGAAAGTTACTTACCCTGCAGCTTAAGGAATAAAATAAAAGCCAAATGAATTTGGAGGAACATTTGTTTTCCTTCAAACTATAAGATGATAGAAAATGTTTGAAAAAAATAATGATGGTAAATAAGGTCAAGCATTCATCTCATGGGGACTATCATCTATCTATCTATCTATCTATCTATCTATCTATCATCTATCTATCTATCATCTATGATTGAGCTTCTGCAAAGGCTCTAACAAGGCTCCCTAACCAAAAGGAACATTTCTACTGTGACCTACAGGGTCTCTATGAGTCAAATAAACTCAATGGTTTGGTTTGAACCCTCATAGTAGGGCTCAGAGTAGTCAATAAGTCCCAATGAATTGTAAATGCTTGATAATGTTAGCAGGCATTAGGGTTATTAGTATTGTTAACTGAGCAACCTCTGAATATAAGGCACAAAGCCAGCTGTTGTAAGAGATAATGCAAAGTTTGAGTTATGAACTTCAAATCAGGAAAGTACCATTTCCACCCAATGACATAAACAAAGGGTTAGAGTAAGGACCAGGAGGTTCCGCAGATATAGAAATGAATCAGGGTTTTCTTACTAGCCTAACAAGCTTAGGCAAATAAAGGTAGATCTCCAAAGCTTGGTTTCCTTATTTATAATTGCTGATAATATTAATAATTTTAATTCTTGTGCATTGTAAGTACTAAGTACATACCAGACTTTAAAAGCTAAATATGTGATCAGAGGCCTTAAATTAGAGCAGCATGACTGAAAAGGTGACCTGACTGTGTTATGTCTGTCATTCAATCAAAAATTAACCAGCATGCCCACTGTCATGTTGAGATCACTGAGATGAGGGTGCCTAAGCAAATGAGGTGGTGCTTGAATATTAGAAGAGTAACATCAGGGATTTCCAACAGGCAGTCTTCTAAGTGAAGCACGTATTAAGTCCATAGGGAAAAAGTACAGCAGCTTGTGTGATTCAAGCGTTTTAAATATTGAATATTAGATCTTGTGGTTTACAGAGGCTATGGATGACAGTAGAAGCCCCAAATCCATTGCAAGGTCCACATGTGGTAAATCACCCCTGGTAAATCCCTCTAATCACAGTTGATGGATATGAATAGACTTGTTATCACACAGAGAGTGACACAACGTTGACTGTGGCAGATGTAGTTTGGTAAAAATGTAACATCATTTGATCTCCTTCTCGAAGCATTTTAAAGTTGTTTCCATTAAAAAAAAAAGTGAAGGTGAAATGCACATGGATTAAGCCTCTGGTAAATTCCTCTCTGTCCACAAACCAAGGGTGTGAATAGCGTTGTTATTAGACATAGTGCCTTTGAAAGTGGATTCTTGCCAATGTTGTTGGTTAAATCTTGACACTTTATCATTTGATCTCCCTTTTGACCCATTTAAAATTTGTTCTAATTTTTAGTATTTTCTACTTCCTTTTTGATTGAGGTTTTTCTCCATGTTACTTAGTTATAGTTAGTATAGTTTTCTTTCTTTCTTTCTTTCTTTCTTTCTTCCTTTCTCTCTCTCTTTCTTTTTTTGGTATGCTTTCCTATATATGAAATCCAGGATAGGTAAATCTATACAGGTAGTAAATGGATTAATGGTCCCTTGGAGGTGTGTCGGTGAATTTGGCGGGAAATGGGGAGAAAATAACAAAGAGCTCAAAAACAAGAAAATGTTCAAACTTGATGATGGTGATAACTGTACAACTCTTCTTAACATGACTGAAGTATTGAATTGTACAATTCATAAATTAAATGCTCCAAAATGTTTTTTTTAAGTATTAGCAAATAAAAAGATGAAGCTGAAAATAAAATAGAAGACAACAGAAGCAGACTCAGAGAAGGTACAGATATTGGAACTATCCAGGACAGAGTTTTAAATAATAAGGTTTAATATACTTAATAAATGAAATGGAAAGATTGGGGATTATGCCAAATATGAACAGAATGGGCTCAGAAATAATTTGAGGTCATGGGTGATATTATCTTTCTCCAGGGGGTACTTGCTTCATTTCTGTCAGGCAGCTGGAATAGAGCTGTTGCAGACACAAATCAGCTTTTCAACCATAGACTGGTCTTTGACAGGGCTAGTTTTACACTTAAGGTAGTTCCTTTCAGGATTCTGAATTCCTGGTAATTTACCAAGACTCATCTTTCTTAACAAGTTTTCAACTCAAATTTTCTTGCCCCTCACGCATGAGTTCTGCTTTAAAGCCTGCCTCTCCATTCTTGGATTGAGAATTGGAACTTGTCTAAAGGGGAAAAGCTGTGCATTTTCAGGCTGACTTCTCTGGGCTTCCTTCTGCTCCCAGATCTCACTCCACCTCCCAAATAGCCACTCTCTACCCCTAGATCGATTTTCTGGTTGTTTTTAAAAGGAGAGCTGGTCATTGACATCCTCATCCACCATTACCAGAAGCAGAATTCTAAACTGTTTTTATTGCATATCTATAAATATCACTAACACTTTATATTTCAAGAAGCATGGAGAGTTCTATAAAAATAAGTGATAGAACTCAAAAGATCCTGCCAAACAAACTTTATTGCAGCAACCTCTTTTTAAAATTTTAATCATTTTATTTGGGGCTCGCACAACACCTATCACAATTCACACATACATATACTGTACCAAGCACCTTCGCATGCCTGCTGTCATCATCATTCTCCAAACAAACTTTTAGCAGGAAAAAAATGTTAAGTACCATGGTTAGGTCAATGGGAAAAGTTTGAAAAATCTCAAGGGAGATCCAAATCTTTATGACAGATGGGAGAATCAACAGGTTATTGGTTTATAAATTATATCAATGCCTTGAGAAATCTTTATCAACTTTTTTCATCTTTCAATTTGTTGCAGAAGTCCCTGCCCCTTTCTTTTAGCTCATTTTATGGGCACTTTAAAAATAATTTTGTTATGTGATGTAGTAAAATGTGCCTTCTTAAAATTTTTCAGTGTTCAGTTTAGTGACATTAATTATATTTTAAGATTTTGTACAGCCATCACCACTATTTCTGAAACGCTTAATCTCTTGAAATGGAAATTCAGTACCCAGGAGCATCTTTGATAAATAAAAAGATTTATAATGATCAAAGAGGCAATAGTCTGGGTGCAAAATCCATCATGTTTTGTTCATGGGTTTATGTTTTGGGCAACTAAGCCAAATGAAATGACTGCAGGAACGAAGCCAGGTATGAATCACAGCTTTAAAGAAGATAGCTTTAAAGAGCACAGTGAAGCAGTTGAAACCTAGTAAGCTTTTTTGTTGGAAAATACAAATCTTTTCTGTAGACTCTCAAGGAAATTGAGCCGACTGCGCAGAAGGTTGACATGAGCTGAGGGGACATTTCTTGCTTGGCAGCAAAGATTTGGCCCTGTTCTTAAAACGGAACCTGGATATCAAATCCAGCCAGGCCCCCTTTTTCCTCCGAGGAAGCGAAGTTGGTAGGTGTGGCTTTCACCTGGGTTTCATTGAACATAAGAAATGCTCTCCTTCTCTAGTTCAGGTGATTCCCTCCCTCTCTGGAAGCATCCTAAGGCTTCAATGGGCTATTCTGTAGGCAGCAATTCATACGTGTTGTTGAAAGACAAGCGTCTTTGCTTGCAGCCTCTTTCACAGTGAGAGACAAGCAGTCCCTGAGGCCGAGATGAATGTGCTCATAAGAATGCCGAAATAATGTAGCGTTTCTCTCCATCCCAGATGTTGAGGAAAAAGATAAAAGAACACATGCTCCCAGGCTTTAGATACAGATAAGCTACAGTATGAATACTGGCACTCTATGTCCTACATTGAACTTATTTTGTTGTTGTTGTTAGATAGCATTTATTGAGTGAGCTTTATCTATTAGGTACTGCAATGTAATGCTGGTGGCACATATTCACTCATCGTACTTTCAGAATCCCCATGTGAGTATTTCTCGATGATAAAAGAAGAAACAGGCTCAGAGAGGCTAAATAGGTAGCTAGAGCTGTGCTTACCAGAGTGAGGTGAAACTGCAGACCTGCGGTGATGTTTGTACAGCTTCTTCATGTGATGGAACTATTGAGTTGTATAGCGTGTGTGTGTGTGTGTGTGATAGGTAGCTTTGCTGTGCCAACATGGCCAGTGAACACATGTGAGATCAATTGAAGGGCGGAGATAGAAATGGTTCAGTCAGCCTCGCCCTCTCTCTTGCATCTTCAGACTCGCTAGCTGCCTTCCTTGTCCTGTGCCTTGATTCGCACGCTACGCTACCCGTGGGACACCTAATCCATGGACTGTGTTGCTGTGAGTTCAGGTTCCTCCAAGCCCTGCTTCGCCACGCTCCTGGAATGTACATCTCTTGAGCTGGGACTGTTGGACTCTGTCCTCTGGCTGACTGTGGGTGACCTGCCTTGCTGTTTGCTGCTTGTGGCTGGACAGCCTGAATTGCTCTACAGAGGACGACTCAGCGGCCCTCAAGACTCAAAGGACTGCCAGTGTACTAGCTGTCTCATGCAAGTGAGTTGTACCGAGCCATTTGTACTGCTTTCTAGCCCATGGGAGACACATTTGACCCATTCCACAAGGGGACAAAAAATAAATTCAGAGAATGCGAATTATTCACAGAGGAAAGATAATATGGTTAGACAGTCAGTGCATCTCTGATGGAGAGCACTCAGTGTTAGAAGCAGAATAGTGAAAAAAGAAAAAAATCAACTTTGGTGGAAAATAAGGAAACTGATTAAATTTTATCTTAAACATTAGTCGTTGAAGAATACTGTTTTTACTTATTATGTTTATTTTACTCCTAATTCTTTCCAAAATAGACTAAAAAATGTCTCAAGATATGATAATATCCAATAAAATAAATAAAACAGAGAATCTGGAGTAGCCTATGTAAGAAAGAACAGGCAGGCTTATCCACCATTAAAGTTCACGTAACTCCATGACAGCTTAACACTGAGCTCACAAGAGGACTCACTACTCCCACGACTGGGCCCGAAGGGATCATGGATCCTGATTTCCCCATGTTTCTGACCCTGGATTATTTCTTACAACCAACTCAAAATAGCTGAAAATCCAACTCAGTATAGCCTCTTATAGGTTTGAAGTTAAGTTCTGAGAGACTAGTCTGACTCCAGGTCTAATATTTAGGAAAGCCAGATATTCCAATTGGTATCTCCTACCTACACTAGCTTTTAAAGTAATGTTTATTTCAATAAGGTTTTTTATGATAAGTTGGCAAGCTCTTTTTCTGAGAACCAGTCTCTGATACTGAACTGATCCAAGTTTTGTGAACCAGAGATATGTTGACAATTTCGGTTGAGAAGCTGAACAGTTACTTCCCCCATGTGGTGGTGGGGTGCAAGGATATTTTAGGTAGCTTTGAATTTGTTAAGGAGACTTGGTATTGCAAATTTTAGGTAACCACAGGAGACCTATATGGCAGTCTTCCACTCTGAAGATTTTACCTTCTTACAAATCCTCTGGAGACCCTGCTAATGGATCCCACAAGTTTGTTATGAGTTGGAATTTCACTCAATGGCAACACATGTGATTTCTGTTTTGCTTTCATTTCCTTAAATATTCTGTTGGAAGTTCATCAGATATTAAGTTCATAACGTAGTCTGTAAGAGCAATTCAAGCATAGAAAATGCTAATGTAAATTTCCCCTCGGATGCAGAAAAAAGTCAAGTAGAAAAGCATTTCATCCTCTGCAACAGGAGGTCCACTTGGGTTGTGGTAGTAACACAAGTTAGTTGTGTCCTTACAAAATGTCATACGTTGGGCTAGGTACTTTCTGCAACTTACCTACCTTACTTGAATAAGTAGATACTAAAAATCCATTTAATCTTGTTAAAATACTAAAATTAATCATATTAAAATACTAAACATCTGGAGGATGGTTGGCAGAGGAGTAGGCAAAGGGAGACATCAAACAGTGTAAGATATGACAAAATAATAATAATTTATAAATTATATCCTACTCCCACCACCAGAGAGCAGTGATGCCCCCCCCAAAAAAAAAGTTATAGAAAAAAAATTATAAAGGGTTCATGAGGGAGGGGGGAGTGGGAAGTGAGGGGAAAATGAGCTGATGTCAAGGGCTCACGTATAAAACAAATGCTTTGAGAGCGATGATGGCGGCAGATGTACAAAGGTGCTTGACACATGGATGTATGTATGGAATGTGATCAGCGTTGTATGAGTCCCCATTAAAATGATTTTAAACAAAGACTAAACACATTTTGGCTTAGTTAATTTTGATTTTCAGAGATAGTAATTTTTCTTCATGTTAGAATTAATGAGAATTCTCTAGCGAGAAACTGTGGGTTAGAGCTTGAGCTGCTAAATGCAAGTTAGATAGTTGCACAAGAGGTTTCTCGGGAAAGAGATGAAGCAGTTTCTCCCCAAAAGGTCTGCCATCCTGAAAGCCCTAGATTGGTTCTCTCTGAATCAGAATGGATCCTATGGCAATAGGTTTACCTTAGTTGAGCGCTGGGATTTCTGGCAGTAATTCTTACTAGGTCCGCTTTTTTTCTTCTCTTTAAAGAACATGGCAAAGACAATAATACTATGTATTCAGTGTTTTCCTTTTCTTTTGTGGCACCTGGAAAAATAAAATTTCCAATGCCCCCTACATTTTCACTGGGACTATGTGACTAAGTCATGACGAGTGTGACATACCCCTCTTCTTGGCTTGATCATGACTTCCCAAGAATCATGAGCAGCCAGGCTTTTGCTCTCACTTTTCCATGCAGCTCCCTGATAAGAACTCCAGGAAAATAGAACTACAGCGTAGAGAGTGTCCAAACCCCTGAGTAGCCCTTGGGAGGAGGTTATTTAGGTCAGAAGTTCAACAAGCATTATTCTATTGTATTAAGCTACAGCTATTGGGGGTGATGTATTCTATAAACTAGTTAGAATTGCCTTCCTGGTGATGTGAAGTTAGAAGTGTATTGTCCATATAAAATGACCTAAAATTTTTATGTATAAGCAAACATAAACAATTTGAAAAGTCTTTCAAAGGGGCTGAGCCCTGGTGGTGTAGTGGTTGTGTGCCACACGGTTGACAGTTCAAATCCAGCAACAGCTCTCTAGGCGCAAGTCTGGTCTCCCACTTCCACTAGGGCAGTGATGCCCCCCCCCAAACAAAACAAAACAAAAAAGTCTTTCAAATTGACACCAGATCATGAAGATGTCATTTTAAAGGGGAAGAAGGATGTGAAACTAAGCCATCAGTATATTTTATAATTTCTAATTTTCTGATCAGTCATTATGGCCTACTTCAATTTTTTTCGGTGATTTCAAGATAGAACCAAAGACCTTTAAGATAAAGTCCTCCATTTCCTTGGTCAAATTGTTTGACTATGACAGGGTATTATCACTAAAACCGTTGTGCAAGAAACCAGTAGATTTCTCAAGTGGGCTAGATTAGGCCAAGAGACCAATGCCTTCAGTCAGTAAAGAGAGAACCAACATAATGTTTTGAAGATAAATCTTTTCAGTTGGTAAGTTTTCATGAATAAAATCAACAGGTTAATATGTATTTTTTTACATATTAAAATTACCAGTTTTTCATGCAATGTTTTTATTTTTAAAATATAATTTAATTGATTATCTTAGTCTACCACATAAATATATCACCTACAAATAATGAGAACGTTGGCCTTTCCTTTCAAAGTTTCACACTTTTTTCTCATCTAATTGCATCACATTAATCCTTCCAGAATATTATAAAAGCAGTGATAAAAGCATCTGCACCTTATTCTGCATATTAATAAGATTCTTTCCGTTTTTCATAACTGCACATTATTCTGTCCAAACTTGACAGAGATACTTACATTAAAATTATCCGTCTATCTCACTTATAGACACTGTTTTTATTTTTAAAAATCAAGAATCAATTATGCTCAGGATAGAGCCTGTAGCACCCTCAGTAGGCCCTCTTAATTTAAATAAGCCTTCAAACACATAAGACTATCACGACTCTATTTGGCATCAATTTATTCAGAACAGTATAGGACAGACAACAGCTGGCCAGCATAGCGTCAAGACATCCTCTTCAATCTAAGTCCCATGTGCAGTACAGCCGAGGTGTAAAATGAACAACACGTGGCACAGATATAAAACTGTCCTGATTTACCAGGCTCAGGAGCAACATTCCATGTACTGATCCCCTCAGGGTAATGCTCATGGTCTCTGCTAGGGAGACTCTTAGGAATGAGAGTAACTGCACTCAGGTAGAAGCAACATGGTGACTTGCTATCAGGCATATTGGTTCTCCTTGACCGACTGCAGCTTACCAATCAGAGGTCATCTTTAACAGCAACATAGTTCACATACCACCTTATCAGGTTGCCAAGGGGAACAGAGCTAGAGAGTTAACAAATTTTCACGCAGAATGGAAATGATTTTTTAACCCTTTTATGTAATTTTTCCAGCACCTTGAATATCAGGAATAATTCTTCTAATACTTTCTTCAATTATACAAGATACAAATTTATTTAGGATGCTTGCATAGATACTCATCTCTGATATAAACTGTATATCTGCATATTTGTGTAAAAGGTTATCTTTTGTCGATTTGTATATCAGTCCCTTATTTGGAATCATTCATAGTATTTTGTTTTAGAAGAGCTTAAATAATATCAGCCTCAACTGTTCCTATGAAGAGTTAAAAGGGTAGTTCTTTGACAAATAATATTTTATTTAAGGACAATTGGTTAGAGTAGGTTTTCTACTTTACCCTTGATTATGTACACATATATAAGGGGGTACCCCCTCAAAAAATAGAAAATTACTCCACTGAACGGAGCTTTTCTAGTATGGATTTTCCCTTGCCTGGTGAATATCTAGCAACTTGTGCTGAGTTAGTGAACCCAAGGGAGTTACCAGGAAAGGTTCTCTTTGGTCACAATGAATTTTTTTCCCATAAAAGCAGTTTTTAGGGATGACTGATTTAAGAGAAAAACACACAACTGTGAAATTTTATCTCCTGCTCAGGAAAAATGCCACAGAAACATTCATGGTGTTGAACAGAGCTTCCAAGGACAGCACTGTGGTAAAAATGCAAGTGTATGAGTGGTTTTCTCATTCCAAAATAGGTGAAATTTTGATTGATAACAAACCTCGTTCTGGACGTCCGTCAATGTCCTGAACAGATGGAAACGTCAGCAAAATTCATGCACTTGTACTTGAAGACTGACAACAGACCATTGAAGAGGCGGGAAAGTTATCTGGACTCGTTTGGAACTTGTCTCAGTGAATTTTAGCAGTGGGAATGAGAAAGGATGGTCCAAAATGTGTGTCTTGGGTTTGGATTGACAAGGGAAAAATACATTGAGTGGAAACATGCCACACTTTGAAAGAACAGATCTGAAGTGACCCATATATTTTTCCCCCCTAGGGCATTTCTGTTGACAAGACTGAATGCTTTTCTTATGACCCAGAAAGCAAACATCAATCAAGCTAGTAGAAGACACCATGATCACCTCATCTCCCAAAAGTTTGCCAAGTGAAATTAAAGATCAATAAAATGTTCACTTTTTTATATCTAAGTAATATGGTTCATTTGGAGTTCATTCTACCAGGTCAGACTGTTAATCAAGCTTTCTATTAAAAGGTTCTGAAAATGTAACGTAACAGTGTGTGACAAAAAAGTCCTGATTTGTGGCAGATAGGGACTGGTTTCATCACCACGACAATGCATCTGCTCACGCAACATCTCAGTGCACCAGTTTTGGGCAAAAAATAGCATGTCTCTTTTGACCCACACACCTTACTCACCTGACCTCACTCTTCTTTTTGTTTTCTTGAATGAAGGACATGAAAAAGCAGCAATTTGATGACTTAGAAGAGGAGAAGATGGCTTTCAGCCATCCAAACAGATGAGTTTGAAAAATGTTTCCAGGAATGGAATCACAGATTTGACAAATGTATTAAGTGTCATGGAGAGAACTCTGAAGATGGATTTTGGGGGTTCACTGGTTTCCATGCCCTTCTGTGAGCTAGATGGTTAAGAGTTTAACCTCTCATATAGTCCCCGCGTTAATAATTCTTTCATCACACAGATTGGTGTGTTTCTTCTGTGAGTGTAGACTGAGCTGTCACCTCCCATAGGAGGGGCTACTTGTTTTAAAGCATGCCTTTCACACCTCAGATTTTATTCTTTTGAATAGCCAAGCACCTTCTGATTTCTTCACCATATTTTGCTGGAGCACTTATATCTTCAGCAGGGTCATATCAGAAGAACTGATTGTTCTTAAGTTAGTAGAGATAAACCCCTCAGGGCCAACAAGGAGAGTAAAGATACAAGGAGGATTAGGGGAGGGGGGAAAGACTGGAGAAACTGATCACAAGGATCATTCTAGAACCCCCTCCCAGGGGGACAAATAACAGAAAAGTGGGTGAGGGGATATGGAGGATGATAGAAAAGAACAATTGATAACTTAATAAGGGTTCATGACGGAGAGTGGATGGGGGAGGAGGAAGAAATGGGGAACTGATATCAGGGGCTCAAGTGGGAAGAGAATGCTTTGAAAATGATGACGGCGGCATATGTGCAAATGTGCTTGACACACTGGAGGAATGTATGGATTTTGATAAGAGATGTAAGAGCCCCCAATAAAAGCATTTTTTAAAAAATGTTAGGGCTAGCAAGCTTAAAGTTCATTTGAATATAGACAACTCATATATGTCTCTGGTCTGCTTGAGAGGCAGAAATAGTATGCATAACCCTCATAGTACATGTGGAAATTCTATTAGTAATATGATTAATTACATGAGGAAAGTTTCTAGTCTAAAACACATGGCTTTTTATTGTACAGATCAAAGACTTAAGTTACTGAAAACTGTTTAAGAAAGCGCGAGGTGTTGGCCACGAGGCAAGGTAAGACTCTGTCTGTAGGACTAAGACACGTCACCAAAAGTGATGGGAGAAAGAAAACAGCAAATACTCGGTCCTCTTAAATTGCCAATTATGGGCACCCTCCAAAGCAAGTGCTGGGAACCACATCCAGTGCTTCCAAATCTGTGACTGAGGTAGCAGTTATCTGCTGCTTCTCACGGGAGAACTTTGCAGCTTTAAGTCTCAAGGAGTATGTCAATTCCTTTAATCTGCTACAGGTGTATTGAAAGGCCTGTTCACTTTGTGAACTATGAAATAATAAAGTTGGTTTGTAAAAAAAAAAAATCAAATACATAGCTTTGGGGGAAAAAAAATCAGTTTTTCTTTCGGTACCCTCTTGTATATGTTAAATTCCAAAGACTCAGCAAGAAATTTGCTGGAACGCATCGAAAAATTCAGCAAAGTGACTGGGCACAAGGTAAAAAAAATCCACAGACACTCACCAGTTGGTCTCATGTACACCTTTGTTTTTGCCTTTAACTCATTTTAGCTTGCATGATTTTCTTTATATGAAATGCAGGATAGTTCAGTCTATAGAGATAGCAACTAGATTAATAGTTTCTTAGGGTTTTAACATTGGGGGGGTTGGTGGGGAATTGAGGAACTAATAACAATGGATTTAGGAATAAAGAAAATGCTCTAAATTTGTGGCAATGAATGCACAACTATCTTTAATAAATTTTAATTGTATAATACATGAATTTCATGTCAATAAAACTGCCTGAATAGATGGTATAATAAGATTTGGTTAGAAAGATATAATTAATTATTTGCTAAGAGTAATGTAAGTGGAATGGTTATCGTGAAGGATTCTAGGGGTAAAAAAATCATTGCAAAAGCAAAATATCCTAGGAGTTGAGCAGAGATTGCATTTTGTGTACAAGACAAACTCAAAGTTATAAAGACCAAAATTGTAGATTACCTAAAGACTAATGATACAAACAATCTATGTGATAACTTATATAGTACAGTTGCACCTAAGCTCAAAAAATAACTAATAACCCAACATTTCATATTAATAAATAAAAGATAATAACAATGTAGCAATTAAGTAGTCAACACAAGTAATTAGAAAAATAACCTCAACGCAAACTAAGAATGTAGAAAGAAAGAACCAAATTTTAAAAAGAGAACTTGGCTGAGCCCCAGTGGCGTAGTGGTTGAGTATGGGACTGCGGCCCATGGGCTTGGTGGTTCACACCCAGCAGCTGCTCTCCAGGAGTAAGGCTGGGTAGCTCCCATGACCACCAGAGGGCAGTGATGCCCCCCCCAAAAAACAGAACTTAATGAATTAGAAAAGTGAAAACAGTAGAATTTATGAATACCCGTAAGAGCCAATTCTAACCATTAAAATGTTTAACATATTGACTTGTACAAGAAAGAACGTAAACAACTATTTATGTCAATGTGTAAAAGAACATAATTCTACACCGAAAAAAAGAAAATGACTTTATATACACACACTGAAATATCTATATATAGTTATATTTGATATATATATATATGATATATATATCAAATATAGATACTTAAAATATAAACAAATATACACTTATAATTATCCATTTGTAGAGCCCTTGTAGAGACCAAGAATTTGAATAGTCTGGTCCCCACTACATCAGAAAGTAGATTACTACAAATATAGTCAAGCAAAATTTTGACATCATAAAATTTATTTACCCTTTTGACCCATTCTTAAGTTGATCTAGTTTTTTATTACTTTCTGTTATTTTTGGGACTGAGTTTTCTCTGCATTTTATCCTTTTATTGTTGGTTTTAGATATATATGAAGGGGTACCACCCCCCAAATGGAAAAAAAAAAAGCACTGCTGAGTGGATCTTTCACAGTAAGCATTTTTCATCACAACTCATTCTAAGTTAGCACACTCAGCGGGGTCTCCTGGGAAGGTTCTCTCTTGTCACAAAGAATGTTTTTCATAAAAGCAATTTCGCTTGAACCTTGTTTTTTGGAATGGACAATTTAAAAGAACAGCTTGCAACTGTGAAATCTTGTTTCCTGCTTGAGAGAAATGCCACAGGAACTGTTGGGATGTTGAACGGAGCTTATACGATAGCGTTATGGGAAAAGCTCAAGTGTAGGAGTGGTTTTCTCATTTCCAAAGAAAGTGAAATGTTGATTTGATGCAAACCTGATTCTGGACATACGTCCACTTCCTAAATGGAAAAAAATGTCAACTCATAGTGCATTTGGAGTTTTTTCCACCATGTTAGACTCTTAGTGAAGCTTTCTATTTAGAGGTTCTAAAATGACAGCATAATGGTTTGTGTCAAAAAAATTTAAAAAGACCTGATCTGTGGGAGACTGGGAACTGGTTTTGCCACCACGACAATGTACCTGTTCAAGCAGCCATCTCAGTGTTCCAGTCTTACAGCTTGTCTCTCTTGCCCCTTGCCCCTTACTCACCTGTCCTTGTTCTGTGTGACTTCTTTTTGTTTCTGCAAATGAAGAGGGACATGAAAAGACAACAATTTGATGACATAGAAGAGGTGAAGGAAAATTTAGGAAGGTACAGTCAGCCATCCTAACTGTTGAGTTGAAAAAATGTTTCCAAGAATGAAATCTCAGATTTCACAAATGTATTGTGTAATGGAGAGTACTTGCAAGGCACTGAAGTTGTTTTATAAAAAAATTTAAATACAGGCATTAAAAAGAAATATATATTTTTTTATTCCAGGTTTGTGGTTTTGGTGGGTAGAGGTGCCCCTCGTATATCAGTGGCTTCTAGTGCCTAGGATCTTTTGAGAACTTTTATTTGTATATTTTTGTAGGATATTGGTTTATAGTTTTCTATTTTTGTGCAGTCTCTTCCTGGTTTGGGTATCACAGTTACACTCACTTCATTCAATGGATTTGAGAATAATTCCTCTTTTTCTGTCCACAGGAGAGAATTGATGTCTGTTCTTCTCTGGATGCTTGGCAGAATTCACCAGGGAAGTCATTTGGACCTGGACTTTTTTTAGTCATTGTTGAGGTGTTAATGACCTGGTCAATTTCTTCTTTTGTTAGGGATCTGTCCAGGTATTCTAATCCGGTCATTGTTAATTTAGGTAAGCAGTGTGTTCCAAGAATATTGTCCATCTCTTTTAAATTTTCAAATGTGTTGGACTAGATATCTCCATAGTAACATTATTATATTTTTATTTCCATCAATTCTATTGTGATGCTGCCCTTCTCATTTCTTATTTGTGTTATTTGCTCTCCCCCTCCACACACCTCCTGTTTGATCTGCCAGTGGCTTGTCCATTTTAATTCCTCTTTAAATATCATCTTTTCTTGTTGGTTCTTCCTATATATTTTTTTCTGTTTTCTGATTCATTTATTTCTGCTCTAATCTTTATGAAGGAGCCCAGATGGCATAACGGTTACATGTTGAGCTACTAACTGTGAGGTCAGCAGTTCTAAACCACCCATCCCACTGGAAGAAGAGGGTTGTCTGCTCTTGTAAAGAGTTATCATCTTGAAAAGCAATAGCGTTCAACCCTATGTTGGGTCACTATGAGTTGGTGCTGACTGGATGGCATGAGGGTTTCTTGTTTTTTCAGCCTAATCTTTATTATGTCTAGGTTTCTGTCGATGCTCTTTTTCTAGTTGTTGATATTGCAGTAATTTGTTGAGTTTGATTCTCTCTTCTTTTTTGACATACATGCTTATTGCTATAAATTGCCTACTGAGCACTGCTTTTGCTATATTCCAAAGCTTTGATAGTTGTGCTTTCATTCTCATTTTATTCAAGAATGTGTTATATTTCATTTCTAAATTTCTTCTATTATCCTGTAGTTTTTAAGGAGGATCTTATTCAACTTTAATGTACTTAATTCTCCCCTTTGTCTTCAGACTAATGTTGGCTAATTTGATTGCATTTTGTTTTGAGAAGGCGTGTTGTAATATCTTGGTGTTTTAAAATTTTAAGAAGCTTGCTTTGTGGCTTAACATATGGTCTGTCCTGGAGAATCCCCATGGAGAATCATGCCAAACTCTTATTCTCTCAGATACGTACCTTGGCATTGGAAAATTAAAGTGACCAGATGTCCCGTTTTTTTTTTTAACAATTTGACAATGTCCCATGATTTTAAAATTAAAGTAAATATATTGCAATACTATGTGTGCATTCTATGAAAAATTTTGTTGCTCCATACAGACCACATTTTTAATCAAGACCCTCCCTCCACCCCGGTCAATGGTGTCCCACTTAAAATTCGGTCACTTAATGCCATATCATTTTTCATAGTGGTCATACCATTTTACATTCCCACCAGCTTTATCAAGAGCCAAACCAAACTCACAGCCATGAATTGAGGCCGACTCATAAAGACCATATAGGTCAGGGTAGAACTGCCCCTGTGAGTTTTCTAGACTGTAGCTCTTTACGGGAGTAAAAAGTCCAAGCTTTCTCCCGTGGACCTGCTGGTGGTTTGGAACTGTGGATTGTACCAACAGCAGTGAACAATACTTCAAATCTGCCCCCCACCTCATTAGCATTTACCATTATTGTCATGGTGAGATGGTATCTCAGAGTGGTTTTGATTGACATGCCTCTAAAGAGATGCGAGGGCTTTCCTTTTTTCTGTATGAGTTACCTAAATGTCTTGTCTGATGAAGTATCTGTTTGTGTTCTTTGCCCATTTTAAAATTAGATTACTTATCTTTCTCTTTGATGTGTTGAAGTCTTCTCTAGCTTTTAGAGATCAGTTCATCATTCGACATATCATTGCCAAATAACTTTTTCAATCTCTATGTTCTCCTCATTTTATTTGAGAAGTTTTTGAATATATATAAATAATTTTTAGAAGGTCTCAGTTATCTAGTTTATCTTCTGCTCTTTTTGAATTTGGGGTTATGATAGTCAATTTATGTCATAAGTTAGGCCACCCAGTTGCTCCTATTTTTTCTTTGATGATGTTTATAGTTTTAAGTTTTACATTTAGGTTTTTTAGTGGGCTTTGAATCTGGTGAGAGGTATGACTCCTGTTCCATTTTTATGCAAATGGATATCTAGTTTTGTGGGCACTATCTGTTTACTAGCTTCTGGATAGTAATGGATATATAGCAGATTTGGCATCTTTGTCTCATATTAGCTCTCTCCAGGCGTACTCACAATAATTCTGGATTCTCAGCTTTCATCCATTGATCTTTGTGCTTGTCATTGAACCTATTTTGGTTGCCATGGCTACAATACAAAATATACTATATATGTATTTTTAAATATGCTGCTGAATTCTATTAGCTAGGACTTCAGGGGTGTTGGCAGGATTGTGCATTCATCAGGAATATTGATCTGTAATTTTTTTAGTGGTATTTTTTTCTTGGCTTTCTTTTCAGAGTTAAGACCTGCTTTATAAAATTAATTCAGGAGTAGTCCTTCCTTTTTTATATTCTTGAATAGTTTGTGTAAAATGTGTGGGCTTTTCTCAATGCTTGGCAGGATCCTCTGGAGAAGCAGTCTGGGCCAAGGCCTTTTTTTGTTAGGAATTTTTCTAGGTCCTGTTAAATTTTTTTTAAATCATTTTATTTGGGGCTCATAAAACTCTTAGCACAATCCATTCATACACCCTTTGTATGCAAAGCACATTAGTACCTTTCCTTTGATGCCATCATCATTCTCAAAATATTTCCTTTCCACTTAAGATCTGGGTATTGGCTCCTCCTTTTTTCAACCCCTCCCTGCTCCCCCTCCCTCAGAGACCCTTGATAATTTATAACTATTAAAATTTTGTCTTGTCGAATGGTGTCTGATATTTCCCTTTGCCAGCTTCCTCATTGTCCGTACCCCAGGGAGGGGGTTATATGTAGATCCTTATAATCGGTTCCCCCGATGTACAAAAAAACAAGACATCGCGATATGAAGCAACAAAAGAAAACAAAAAGGATGACAATGACCAAAAAAATCAATGTCCAGAAAAGATATATAAATAAGTAAAAATAAATAAATAACAATTATAACAAAATAGAAACCTGTAAATAGTTCAAAGTCTGGTCGTTGATATCCAGGAGTGTCCCCCAGTTGAGTCAGATGGGGTGCCACATCCTGGTCCCAAAGTATATCCTTGGAACTCCTTCATGAACTCCATGCTCTACTCCTCCTGCTGTCCTGCTGCACGTCCTTGCCAGGTGTGGTGGGGTCAAGTGTTGTTGTACTTCTGACCCTGCTTCTCCTTCGCTGTCCTTGTAGGACCCCTGTATCAACAAGGGATGCTGTATTTCATAGTGGGACTGACCACATGGTCCTCTCTGTGCAATGGCTGTTCTGTGTGGGGAGATCATCCTCAAAGCTCGATGGGCCAGGATGCAGTTCACTCTCTCTTCCTACCTCTTCATTTGCTCTCTTGGGCTCCAGTCAGAAATGCCCCTCTTCCTGAGCTGCAGCCTCAGTGCTGTTCTCCAAAGCAAACTCCCCCAGGTGAAGAGGCAGCTGTCCACATGGTTGGAATTGGGGCTGAGCCCCCAGACCCCTCTACTGGTGGCTCCCTGCTCCCCGCCGTCAGGTCCTGTTAAATTTATTTCTCTGTTCTAATTTTTATCTTCACCTGTATTCGTTATGATATTCTCTGATTAGATTTTTCATTTTTACTGTCTCTATTGTGACATTGCATAATGCATTTCTTATTCATGCTTTTTTGATCTTTTCTTCCTTTTTCTTTGTTAACTCTGCCAATAGTTTGTCAATTTTGTTAATCTTTTGAAGAACCAATTTACAGTGCTGTTTCTCTTTCTATTGGTTCCCTGCTTTCTGTTTCATTTATTTTTGTTCTAATCCCTATAGTTTTTCTTTTTTCTTTTGGTGGATGTAGACATTTTTTTCTGCCCTTTTTCTAATTGTTGGAGTTTGGGAGTAAATAAATTGATTGTGCTCTTACTTTGGTTTTGAGTATAAGTTTACAGCTGCAAATTGTCCTTTGAGCACTGCTTTTGTTGTGTCCAAAATATTTGGAATTGTTTTGCCTTCATCTTCATTTTCTCTAGAAACATTTAATTTACATTCTACTTCTATTATCCAATGATTTTTAAACAAGATGTCTTTTAGTTTCCATAAATTTATGTTTTCCCTCTGATTCTCCCTAGTTATTTCCAATTTTATGGATATGATCCAAGATAATGTTTTGTACCATTTCATTGTTTTTAAATTTATTGAATTTTGTGTTGCGGCCTCCATGCGCTGATCTTAGGCCATTCTCTTTAATAATTTCAGTCACTTTTTTTGTGGATTCTCTATGACTTTCTATGTCAATTACACATAGAAAGAGTTTTTACATCTTCGTTATCAGTCTGGTTGTCCTTTATTTCCCCTTTTGCCTTAATCCTCTAGCTAGGATTTCAGTACAATATCAAATGTGAGTGATGATGAATGATATTCTTGTCTTGCTTCTGTTTTCCAAGTGGATACTTTTAGTGTTTCTACCTTAAGAATAATGCTATATATTTATAAAGCTTTTTTTTTAGTAAATCATTTATTGGGGGGACTCTTACAAATCTTATTAGAATCTATCATTCAATTGTATTAAGCACATTTGTACATGTTGCCATCAACATTTCCAAAACATTTTCTTTCTACTTGAGCCCTTGATATCAGCTCCTCTTTCCCCCACTCCACTCTTGTGAATATTTGATCAATTTTATATTATTTGTGCTGTTTCATGTATTGCATCCTCTGTTGTCTCCCTTCACCCACATTTCTGGTACTTGTCCCCCTGGGTGATGGGCTATCTATCCAACCTTGTGATAGGTTCACCCTCCCCCTTCCAACATTGCCCTACTCTCAGATATTGCTATTTCCATTACTTTTCCTGAGCGGTTTATCAGTCCTGGATTCCATGTGTTCACAGCTCTAATCTGTACCAATGTGTATATTCTGGTCTAGCCAGATGTATGAGGTAAAACTCTGGGGGGAAGAAGCATCCGGGAATCTGAAGAAGAATGTGTGTTTCATCAGTGCTACCCTGCATCTGGTTGAATTGTATTTTCCTTGTAACCCTTTTTTGGGGAATTGTCCAATTGTCTCCAGATAGATGTTGGGTCTCCACTCCAATCCCCCTCTTTCACATTGATATAATGGCTTGTTTTGGATCTTTGGATACCTGATATACAATCCCATAGGCACCTGATGATCACACACACTTCTTCCATGTGGACTTATTTGCTTTCCTACTAGATGACTGCTTGGTTAACTTCAAGCCTTTAAAACCACAGATACTATATCTTTTAATAGCCAAACACCATCTACTTTTGCCACCACATTTGCTTATCTACCAATTTCGTCTTCATTGATCATCATGTCAGGCAGGTGAGTATCAAAGAGTGCTAAGTTGCTAGAATAAAGTGTTTTTGTGTTTAGGGAGGCCTTGAGTAGAGGCTCAAAGTCTGTCTGCTATCTTAATTCTTAACATATAAATATATGCACAATGACCTCTATCCCTTTCATTATAAATTAACATATTTACATTTATACATGTCTCTAATTATAGCTCTGTGGAAAGTTTTTTGCTTCCTATTTCTTTCCTCTATTTCCTCTCATCTTTTTCCTGTTCTGTTAAGCTCATCCTCCATGAAACTCTCAGTAATTCTTCATGGATACATTGAATTTGATCACACCCCACCAAGCATTATACCGTCTCCTTGCCATCAATCTTAGATCTTTTGTTGTTTCTTTATCCCTGAGTTTGTTGACTCCCTACCCACCCCCCTCTTGTCCCCTCCTCATCTGTTTTCTTCTCGGGATTGCTTGTCATGCCTATCTTATATAGATAGACATGAGGTGAAAAGAAAACAAAAGAAAACAATAATAGATAGTTCCAGGCCTGTCTGATGATGCTTATGAGTGTTTTCCAATCAGGTCTGATGAGGTGTCAAACCCTGTTCCCTGAATCAGAAGTCTTTTTTCAGGATTGCTCAGGGACTTGGTTTCTTTGCTTCCCTCATTGCCCTGTTGCACTACCTTCAAGTTTCACTCTGCTGCGTGTAAGGCAGACTGGGCACACTTTCCACACTCTGGGTCAGTGAGGGAATATCGTGTCCCTAGATATTTTTTTTTTTTACATAGGACTTTAATTAAGTTAAGGACTACTCTCTATCTTCCTACTTCACTGAGAGTTTTTTCAGGAAAGAGTATTGGGTTTTATCAACTATCTTTTCTGCATATATTGAGATGGTTATGTGGTATTTCCCCCTTGTTTTATTATGACTGAGTTTCTAATGGTGAACCATCCTTACATTGTGGGTATGAATTTCTCTTGATCATTCTGTTAGGTTGGGTAGATTAGAGAAAGAAATCTAGTGGCATTCACATATGTGTAAGAAATTATATCAAGAGGAAATTATATATCAAGAACACATGCCAGCCCAGTTCAACTGACGTCCCTAATCGTAAGTTCTTCTCAGACTCACACAGTTATATGCAATGATGCAGAATGCAGGTCTATCACGGGCTGGTGGATGCAAAGTTGTGTGGATCCAAAGTTGGTGGAAAAACACTGCAGGGCTCTAGCCGCTCTCAGGATCAGCAAGCAGAAGAGGCTGACCTCCAGAGAGCTATATACCTGCATTGAACCCCCAAGGGAGGTCATCAAGCTTCAACCTGAGTGACAGTCTATATTCCACCCAGATTTTCTTACAGGTGTCATGTTGGTACCACAAAGCAAATTATCACAATCATGAAGCGTGTTCTATGTGTTATTAAATGCTCTAATTTTGTTGAGGATTTTTTTCCTCAGTAAGAGAAGTGTTGGTTTATAAAATTTTTTTAAGTGATGTCTTTGGTCAACTTTTGTATCAGGGTTTTACTGGCTTCTTGGAATGAATTAGGGAGTATTCCATCATTTTCTATGTTCTGAAATATTTTGAGTAGACTTGGTGTCAGCTTCCTTCTGAATGTTTATTTTTAGAATTCTCCTGTGAAGCTTTCTGGGAGATTTTTTTGGGAGATTTTTTTTTTTTTAGTTTAGTTTTTTCCTGTTGGAAATCTACAACTTCTTTTTTGTTATGTATCTCTTCAGCTTTTCTATCTCGTTGGGTTAATTTCGGCAGGCTGTGTGCTTCTAAAACTTTGTCTATTTCTTCTAGGTTTTCAAATCTATTGTAGAACATGTTTTAAAACACTGGTACTTATTCTGCTCTAATTTTTATTATTTTCTTTCTTCTGGAAACTGTGAACTTTGCTTGCTGCTTTAAAAAGAAATCTTTGGGTTGCAGAATGAATCTATTGACTTTGACCCTTCTGTTTCAATGTGTGCATTCATGACTATACATTGTTCTCTGGACCCTGCTGTTGCTTGCCCCAAGGGTTTGGGGATGCTGTACTTTGGAATGTTGTCCAACATCTTTCTCCCACAGGGCCACTGGTGGGCTCAAACCACCAACCTTTTGGCTGGCAACCAAGTTCTTTAACCACAATATCACCTGGACTCCTAGTCAATGGGGAGGGCGCAGGGAAAAAAACGATGGCTCAAACATGTTATTCAATGCCAAAGAGAATCAGGAGTGATCCTAGAAGTTATTTTGATATTAATCTCAAGAACATATTCCATTAGATGCCATTTAAAAAAATTTTTTATTAGCAAGCCATTTGAAAGCATTGCTATTGTTTCCATGTACTTGATTTTTCTCATACTTGTTCATTAGACAATGCCCTTCTTGGTCTCTTATTGCTACTTTTTCCTTCTGCTATTGTTTGCTTAATGCATTTTTTCTATCCTTTGATTTTTGACCTGTTTATATCTTTATATCTAAGTTGTATCTTTAGTAGGTCTCACATCGATGGGTTAGGTTTGCTTGTTTGTTTTTAATCTGTTACTCTGTCCCTTGACTGGTGCATACAAACCCTTTCTACTGAGTGTGATTACCAAGCAGTATGATTGCTTTTAAGTCACCTTATGTATTTAATAAATATTTGATAAAATATGATATATGTACGGAACTATGCAGCAAACAGTTTGTTTGCCATAAACCCACTGTTGTTGGACTGGCTTTGGCTCCTAAAGACCCTATAAAGAAGGAGTGGAAGTATCCCATAGAATTCTTTTATTTTTTAATTGTAAATTAGTTTGAGGTTTACATTTGAGATCATTGATTGTGTGTGTATTCAGCAACTTAAGGTACTTGCCAATACCCCCAATACCTTATTCTATCTTCTTACTGTTGATTTCGCTTTTCCCTCTTGTGGATATCTGCCTTTCACCCAGTTCACCATCTGTCTACTCTAGCCTATTGCTTCATTTCTCTCCTTTGTTCTCCCCACTGGGTGAACTCCAAATATGTTTCTTTGGAATGGAAGTCTTTGTTTTGTTTCTTCATCTCCTCCTCCTCAGTTTTCTTTACAGCAGTGGTCTCATACAGTATTTCTCCTTTTGTTATTCACAAATCTCACTTAGCATAAAGTCCTTCAGGTCGGTTCATGCCATGAGTTGTTTCCTGGTTTCCTCATTGTTTTGAGCACTACGTTTGTGTATCCTTTTATTATTATTATTTTGCTTGTTTGTTTTTGTGGCATCACTGCCCTCTGGTGGAAGTAGGAGGCCCAGTGGTGCTCCTGGAGAGCTGCTGCTGGATTTAAAGCGCCAACCCAGTGGGCCGCAGTCCCGCGCTCAACCACTATGCCACTGGGGCTCGGCCCCACATTTGTGTACCCATATCTAAGTTTCTCTATCTGTTCTTTTACTTAAAGGCATGTAAGTTGTTTTCATCTTCTAGCTACTATAAAAACAGTGTTGAAATGACCACAGGTGAGCATATATCTGTTTGGATTGTGGCTCTTCTTTAGGGTTAGAGGGTAAGAAGGATTACCGGGTCGTGAGGAATTTCTATTTTCAGTTGTTGGTGGTGCCTCCATATCACTTTCCCAAGTGGTTCATAGTTCTACAACCCCACCAACACAGTGTGAGGGCTCTGATCTCTGCACACCCTCTCTATCACTT
The DNA here is from genome assembly GCA_004026705.1 of Nesogale talazaci. Taxonomy (NCBI): domain Eukaryota; kingdom Metazoa; phylum Chordata; class Mammalia; order Afrosoricida; family Tenrecidae; genus Nesogale; species Nesogale talazaci. The sequence goes on along the minus strand of PVJH01011729.1, from coordinate 30,023 downwards.
GTGCTCGTGCGCAGGTGCAGGCATATACATAGTTGATGTTAGTGTTTTCTTTGTTCTGCTTAATTTTCTGTGCTGACCTATTTCCATGTAGGAACTTTCTTTTCAAATTCTTTGTGGTTGTTGGTTTACACTTACTGAGTCTTATTTTTTATATCTTATTTTGGTGAGTTTGCTTACTGATTTTCTTAGTGTCTGCTCTTCTGAAGTTTGAAACATTCTATTATTACTTGATCTTGTCTTGCCTTCCTCTCCGAATGGAAATTCTATGACTATACTAGCTATTCCTTTTTGCATACAAATTGACATGATTACAAAATGACATGTCCGGTTCCTTATTTTTAGTTTTATAAGTCTCTTCTTTATGGCTTCATAAAAAGTACTGTCTCATTCACTGGGAGGTAAATTTGCTATAGGCAGTACTTTGTCTTGTTCCCAACTAACTAGTTGTCCATTTTTGTGTTGTTGTGAATTGCATATTGCTATGATGCTGGAAGATATGGCATTAATATTTGAAATACCAGCAAGACCACCCTTAGTGGACAGGTTTCAATAGAACTTTCAGACTAACATGGGTTGCAAAGCAAAACTGATTGATCTATGTTTAAAAATCAGCTCATGAAATGTAGATCACAACAAAATATTATCTGATACAGTCCTAAAAGAGGAATTTCACGAGGTTGGAAGACCTTACTGATGGTAACAATACACTCAAATGTGAAAATGATCATGAAGATGACACAGACTTGGCAACGTTTTGTTTTGTGGTCCTTGGAGTTACCATGAATTAGAGCCACTCAACAGCAATGAATAACTGCAAGCACAGCAAGTGATCAAGGCATTGTAGATTCTCAGTAATAGCTACAGAGAAAAATGACGATATCGGTAAGAACTTTTAAACATAACGGTTTTGAGTTGCGTGTGTTGGGTTCTCTATTATTATTTATCTCTGTTACATTGTGATTAAAGGTAGATAACTATTTGCAAGTGATAAGACCGGTTCCTACTTGCCAAGTGCCATTGCCTGTATGAAACCTAATCAAACTGCTGTTCTACTGAAAAAAGAATACAAATATTGCTTGAAGTGAACTGCTTTGATCTATCTATCTATCTATGTCTATATATATAGAGAGAGAGATAATAGAATATTACTCCCATGAGAACACTATCATTTTCTGGGTTTGTTTGCTTGTTTTCCAATGATCACTGAGGCACAACAATCAACAAGTTTTGGGGGAAATTTTTAGAGTCTTCTTAGACTATGGTTCAACCAAGTTAGTTAGAAATATTTACTTACTAATGGGAGATGAGCCCTGATAGGACAGTGGTTTAGTACCCGGCTGCTAAGAGTTGGAGATCTGTAGCACTACCTGTTCTGCAAAAGAAAGATGGGGCAGTCTGCTTCTATACAGGTCTATAGCTTGGACCCCATATGAGGTAGTTCTGTCCTATAAGATTGTTGTAATAGCCTTGAGGGCAATAGATATGGTTTCCTTTTTGGTTCATGCAAAGGGGAAGCTAAAATTCTTGAAACAGACTCTAATCCAAATTAGTCCTATAATGGTTAACTAAATTTAAACTTGTATTGGGTATTGAGGTTATCTTAAGGAAGGGACTGACAAGTTTGACTCGGCTTTGACCTCCTGTCGGTCAGACTAATATTTCATGGGAAGATAACATTGTATGGAGGTAATTAAACATAGCACATTTAAAGCTATCCTGTTTGGTGTTGAGCATCATTGAGTCAATGTCAACACATCCAATCAACTAAGGTTATTCATAGAAATCGAATGAGATGAGGTAGAACTACCCCTAAGGTTTTTCTAGGTATAATCTGGTGCTGTAGTTTGTTAATGGTTGGGATGTGATTCACATGATTGGCGGTTGGAAACCAGTAGCAGCTCTTCTGGAGAAAGACTGGGCTTTCTCTTCCCATAAATAGCTACATTTCCAGAGACCCACAGGGGCATCCTTGTGAGTCACCATTGACTCTGTGGCACTGAGGTTGATTTTTGAGGTTTTTAAAAATCTTTATAGGCCACCACTTGCCTGTCTGTTTGTCATACTGTGTTGGCTTGTGTGTTTCTGTCATGATGGAAGCTGTCACTGGCATTTCAAACTCCCTTTGCGTCAGAACAGACGATGAAGAACGAATTAGTCACTTGAAGAATTAGTTACTGAAAACCCTATGACTAGCCTCACAGCATTGCTGATTACTGAAAAACTAATGAACAGAAGCAGGGCATTGTCGGCGTTAGTGCCAGAAGATGAGCTCATCTGGTTGGAAGGCACTGAATGTGTAACTGAGGAAGCGCTGCCTTCTTATAGTAGAATGGGTCATGAGGACATTGATAGAGTAAAGCTTGTCACACATAAGACTTTGGGACCTATGTTTGCTGATGGAGCAAGGCTTAATATGAAAGAGAACAGCTGCAAAAATCAATCGATGTATAAGGTGTGAATCTAGAAAAACTGAAGGTTGTTAAAATGCAATCCATAATATAAATATTATTATGCCTATTAATGAACTGAAATGGACTAGCATTGACCATTTTCTTTCTTTAAATTTTTTTTTAATAAATAATTTTATTGGGAGCTCTTACAGCTCTTATAAAAATCCATGCATTCCCCCAATAAAATGACTTATTAAAAGTAAAGGAGGGGGAGAGAGGAGCTTATACCAAGCAAATTTGTACATATGTTGCCATCTTCATTTCCAAAACATTTTTTATTTGAGCCCTTGGTATCACCTCCTCTTTCCCCTGCCTCCCTTCCCCATCCTCCCACCCTCGTGAATCCTTGATACTTTATAAATTATTATTATTTTCATATTTTAGACCATCTGCTGCCTCCCTTCACTCATGTTTCTGTTGTTCATCCCCCTCCTGGGAGTGGAAGGGGTGAGCGGTACGTCAATCTCTGCAATCAATTCCTCTTTCTCCCTCTTCTCCCACCACATTGTCCCTACCCTCATAGAATCACTACTCCCATTATTGGTCCTGAGGGGTTTCCCTGTCTTGAGGGGATTCTGTGTGTTGAGAGTGCTTATCTGTACCAGTGTAAGTGCTCTGGTCTAGGCAGTTCTATACAATAGAACTGGAATCGTGATAGTTGGCAAGGGGGCTAGTGGGAAGGAAGCATTAAAGCACTGGAGGAATGCTGTGCTTCGTGGGTCCTATATGGCACCCTGGCTGGCACATATTGTCTACAGATGGACTTTGGGTCTCCATTCCAACCCCCCTGGATCATATAGAAATGGTTATTTGTTTGTGGTCTTGTGATGCCTGATACCTGATCCCACTGACACCTCGTGATCACACAGGTTGGTGTGCTTCTTCCATGGGGCTTTGTTGCTTTCCTGCTAGATGGCTGCTTATTTAACTTCAAGCCTTTAAGACCTCAGACAATATATCTTGTAGTAGCTGGGCACCATCAGTTTTCTTCACCACATTAGCTATGCACCCATTTTGTCTTCAGCTATTATATTGGAAAGATGAGCATCAAAGAATACCAGGTTTCTAGGACAAAGTTTCTTGTATGCAGGGAGGATTTGAGTAGAGGCATGTTGTGTTAGTCTGCATAGACTAGAAAAACAAATCCACGGAGACTTATATGTGTATAAGAAAGAGCTTTAAATATAAAAACAATTGAATATTGAGAAACATCCCAGCCAGGTCCAGATCAAATCCCTAAGGCTGATATTAGCCCATCTGTCTGACACCAATCTATAAAATCCTCTTCAGACTCATGAAACACATCCAATGATGCCTAATTCAGGAAGATCACAGGTCAGTGGATGGAAATTCTTATGGATCCACTGGCAGTGTTAATATCTCAGTACTGGCAGGGGTCTTCAAGTGACTCCTTCAGTTCCAGGGCTCTAGCATAGTTCCATGTGTCTTGTCAACAGAAATGTCTCAGGAAGTAAGTCAGTGTTCTACCTCCAGGGAGCTACCTATCTCCTAGCGGCTTCAAAGGAGGGCATCAAGCTGTGGCCTGATTGACAGGCTAAACTCCACCCCATTACTCATAAGTCTCAAGTTGGCAACAGATTATGTACCTACCACACTCAGCCCTGACCATTTTCAATGAGCAAATTATATGGTTTACTATGCTGGGAAAAGCATAATTAAGAGGAACAGCATTGTACTCATAGGACATTTCAAAATCTATTTTGAAGAGCAAAGCTGTGATAGGATAATGTCTATCTGCATACCAGGAGATCCAATCATTGCAACTATTATTCAGATATGTGTACCAACCACTAAAGCTAGTGATGCAGACATTGAAAAATTACACCTGTCTTCAATCTGAAATTGATATAGCATATTATCAAGATCTTTTAATAATTATTGGCAATTGAAATGCAAAAGAAACACAAGGAAAGCAACGGTAGTTAGAAAACATGGTCTTGGTGATAGAAATGAAGCTGGACATTGACTGAATTGATAGAAATGAAGCAAGATCGAATTTTGCAAAGACCATTGACTTCTTCATAGCAAATTTTTCAGCAACAAAGAAGGATACTATAAACATGAACTTCTTCAGATGAAATATATATAAATAAAATTGATTGCACATGCAGGAAGAACACGCTAAAATGAGACCAGGGGCTGACTGCGGAACATGCCATGAGTTGCTCATTTATAAATTCAAGAAAATGAAAACAAGTCCACGTGAGCCAAAATATGACCCTGAGTCTACCCCACCAAAATTTCAAGAATATCTCACGAACGAATTTGATGCATTAGACACTAGTGTCTGCAAATCTGAGGCGCTCTAAGAGGACATCCGGAACAGCCTTCGTGAAGGCAGCAAAAGGTCATTACAAAGACAGGAAGAAAGAAAAGATAGAGGCAGCGGTGAGAAGAGGCTTTGAATCTTGCTCTTAATTGTACAGTAGCTAAGATATATGGAAGAAATGATATCAAAGAGATGAAAAAAGTTTCATAGGGCAGCTCAAGAAGTCAAAATAAAATATTATAAAATATGCAAAGAGCTACTGTTAAAAAATCAAATAGGAAGAACATAATATATGTGAAACTGAAAAAACGCAAGAAAAAAATTCAGGCCTCAGTTTTCCACATTGAAAGATCCTATGGCTGGAACATTGACTGCTGTAGGGAGCATCCATAGAAGAAGGAAGGAAGACACAGATTGACTCTACCCAAAAGAACTAATTGATATGCAGCCATTTCAAGATGTAGGATATGAACAAAAACCAATGGTACTCAAGGAGGAAGTCGAAGTGACACTGAAAGTATTAGATAAAAGTACGTTGCCAGGAATTGATGGAACACCATTTGTAACATTTCAACAAGCTAATGAAGCATTGGATGCGCTCAACTGGTCTATGCCAGGAACTTTGGGAGAGAACCACTTGCTAACTGACCAGAAGAGATCCACATTTGTGTCCATTCCAAAGAAATGTGATCCAACAGAATAATCAAACTGCAGGATGCTATAGATGAGGCACACAAGTGAATTTTGCTGAAGATCATCCACCAGCTGTTGTAGCAGTACATTGACAGGTTGATACCAGGGTTTCAGGCTCAGGTGAGATTAGCAAGGGATAGCATGCTGATGTCAGATGAATGGTAGCTGAAAGTGAATGAAACTGGAAAGATGTTTACTTGTTGTGTCAGTCATGTACTTGGGTGTCACTTTCATGATTGGGAGTGTAGGGGTGGAGTCTATCCTGACAATCTGCAGATAGCCCATGAGACCTCTCTGTGGACATGGCTTTCTCTGAGAATTCTGGGAAATCTTGTGATATTTCCTCTATGGAGGTGCGACACTATCTGACTCAGTCCATGGGAGACATTGCGTCTGACAAGACAACATGGCAGCATGCTGATAGATCCTGAGTCCTGGAAACTGGGGGAGCCAGAGGAGAAGCCACATGAGCTTACCCTGAAGGAACCAGAAAAGCCACATAGAGACTCCAGCCAGTGCTGAGATGCTCAAGAAGTCACAGAGAGGCCCCTGCAGAGCTGAGATGCTTCTACCACCATGACTCTCCACAAGACTCTGAATCCACTGACTGGTGATTGACCTGGCGTCATTGCATGTGCCTTGTGAATCTGAAGAAGACTTTATAGACTGGTATTGGACATACGGGCCAATATCGGACTTGTGGGGTTGGGCTGGATTAGGTTGGAATGCTTTCTCAATGTTCCATTGCTCTTGTATAGAACATATGCATGTTTATGAATTTGTTTCTCTAGTCTACCTGGACTAACACATTTGTGATTGCACTTCCTCCAAGACAGACTTGTTGGTCCATGGCTTGGGTCAGGTGCACCTTAGTCCTCAAAATATCTTTCAATACTCTGCAGAGGATTTGTGTGCACTAATGGAATGCATCTTTTGATCTCTTGACTGATGGGTCCATGAGCATTGCTTGTGGATCAAAGCCAGACAAAATCGTTGACAAGTTCAACCTTTTCTTCCGGTTTGTAAGGGAGGGGAAAAATATATAAAAGAGAGGCTTGCAGGTGGTATATTACACTTTGCTCCAGACCTCCGTCCCATTTTCCCTCACCACTTTCCCCTTTTCTCCCCTTCCACTTTTCCATCATGTAGGACTGCCGTCCATTGCTCTGGTGGTCTTCGATGCACATTTAAACCCAGAACAAATGAGCAAAGAAAATGACTAAGGACTAGCCACTGGAGCCTGGAACCAAGCCTATGTTACACTTACAAGATTTGGTTTTCTGGAGAAAAAAATATTTTGATAACTACATTTTTGGACTTCATTAGGAGGATCTGAAATAGATGACACCAAGCTGTTTGCCTAAAATAATGTTCCAAGCCTGAATTGGCATGGATGTTTCCTGAGGTTAAAATAGAATCTTGTTTTGCTAACAGAAAACAACTTGGAAACCGAAGAGTCATTTAAGTCGAAATCATTATTTTTCCTTTTGTTGCAGAAAACACATTTTTACACACTCCGAGAGATCCGGAGGGCAAGGTTGCCCTGCCTCGGAACTTTCCATTGAAGATGGTGCATTGTGGAAAGCTCAGAGAGGGTCCAAAGATGGAAAGTTTCTCACATAATAAATTATTCCACAAAACTTATGAGTACTTATAAGTTAGGCACTGTTAAAACTAACCTACTCTAGTCAAGTTTGCATTTTAACAGAGAAGCAACAAATACAAAATAAGTAAAAGATGCTGTAAATGAGATGAGTGCTGTAAGGCCAGAGTAGAGAAGGGTATGGGGACTCGTTGCAATTTAAAATCGAGTGGCTGCAGTCGTAGTTGGTCTTCTCCACGAACGTGGTATGTGACCAACGACTCATATGGAAAAGGTCTGAGCCGGGCAGTTAGTTCGGGCAGAGGCAGAGGTAACAACCAGTGGCCCCAAGAAAGGGCTATGTGTGCCACCAGGAGTGTGCCACCCGGGCGATGGGGCCATGGACTGGAGACAAGAGAGAGAAAATAGGTCGCAGTGGCACACGGAGCTCCACTACCCAGGGGGAGCTATTGGCAGTAGGGATCAAGGAGAGGGTTGACGGTCCGGCTCTGTTTAACGCGCACTTTAGGAGAATGGTGCAGCTGTACATGAACCACAGTCCTTTACCACAGAGGCTGGCTACTTTGCCACAAGCGAGCCCTGATTACTGAAAAGAATCTGGACAACATCAGGCACGACGGCCCTACCAAGTACTAGCAGTCTCCCTTTTCTCAGGGGGCACGTGTCCTCGGTGGAGCCGCGGGGGCTGCGATCCTCACGTGCTCCGCGCGTGGAGCCGCCGTGGGTAGAGAGCGAGCCAAGCACATTTCCGGAGAGCCAAGCCTTCCTCTCCGGTGGTTACCAAATACAAATCAGGCCCTTGCCAACTCTGCGGGAGAAGCCACTCCGGGAGTTTGCTTTGGACTCCAGTGTCCCAGGCGTGCTGTGCCTTCGCTGGGTCAAGAGCGCACGCAGCCCCAGCCGGAGACCCAGCCCCAGCCCCAGTAGTCCCAGTCCCAGCCCCAGTAGCCCCAACCCCAGTCCCAGTAGCCCCAGTCCCAGTCCCAGCTCCCTCTCCTGTCTCCAGCTTCTCCGCCCCCGGCCAAAGCCCAGGCTCGCCCCTTGCGGTCGCCACCTGTGCGGGCGGGACGCGCGGAGCGCTCACCTCCGCCCCGGGCTCCCTTCCTTCCCGGCTCTCCCTATCTGCTCGGCTCCGCGCCCTGCTTTGCTTCTTCCCAGCCGGACTAACTTTGCTCTCGGCCTGGGCGAGACTCGCCGGACCGGCCCCCCAAAGACGCTGCCTTCCCGCAACGCAGCCGCCCGGAGTTCCCCCTCCCGCCGGCCCCAGGAAGGCGCCCAGCGCCGGGACCCCAGGCCGGGGGCTGGGAGGGCGGGGAGTCGGGCGCAGGCGCACCCCCCACTCCCACGCCCCTCCCCTCGGGCGCGCAGCTCCCGGGGCAGCGCCTCCCCTGGAGGGAAGGGAGCCAGAGGGGGCTCCCTGCGCCGCGCCGCAGACCTGCTTCTGCTCCGGCTGCGCCCGCGCCGGCGCCGGCGCCGCTCTCCTCGCCCAGTGGCAGCGGCGGCTTCCCGGGGCGCGGCGGAGAGCAGAGCCGAGGAGGCGAGCGCGCCTCCAGCCCGCGCCCAGCAGCCCCAACCTGTTCCCCGCGCTGGGCCGCGCAGCTCCCGGGACTCGGCGCTCAGCATGGCTTTCCTCTCGGGGCTGGTGCTCGTGTCCTCGCTCTACCTGCAGGCGGCCGCCGAGTTCGACGGGAGGTGAGTTGGAGCCCTGGGCGGCCTCTCCCCCTCTCTCTGGAGCTGACTGGGGCTTCCAGCCCTGGAGTCCCCTCTCCAGGTGGCATTCGTGGCCAAAGAGCTGTGTCCCCATCCCAGAAGTTGGGCCCTGGACGGTGGGAGAGCCGTCGAGCCTCCTGGAGCAGCGCCGTGCACCCGCGGTAGGACAATCAGGTCGTGTGTGACTCCCTGGTTCCCAAGCCCTGAATGAGGCTGGGGACATTGAACTCTCAGGTTTAGCCCCTCAAGGAAGGTGGTGCGCAGGACAGCCCTTGGTGGGGAACGGAGATGGTGGCTCATCAGTGGGGAAATTGCCCGCTTCTCAAACTCACTGCGGTCTAGTATTCTCCAACGCCAGGAGACCCTAAGTGCGTGCCACAGAGTCTGGCGGGATAGAACTGCGCCTGGGGCTTTGCGAGGCTGCAAATCCCTGGCGAAGCTTTTGATGGCTTCGAACTGCTGGCCTTGCGGTTAAAGCCTACGGGGTTTAATCCACTGCACCACTTAATGGGACAAAATTCTGGCTCCCCGCTGTCCCAGTGAGCACAGGGGAGATGGGTGTCAGGAAGCGCGTGGGCTACGAACGGGGAACTGTTTATCTCCCCACTTTCTTCTAGTTTTGAAGGAGGGGGTGCCACGTGTGTGAGGAGTGTGCCCCCACACTGCCTCTCCGACCCAGGGCCAACCTGCCTGCTGCGTGCTCCGACAGGTTCCAACAACCCGGGGCTCAGTCTCCGCTGTCACTCAATGGATCCTCTGGCGGCTGCCGCCGCCACACCCCCCACCCCACGGGATGCGCGCTGTGTGTGTGTGTGTGTGTGTGTGTGTGTGTGTAAATAAATCACTGTGTATGTGTGTGCTGCTGGTAGGGTGCGTTCAACTACAAGCTTGACTGTTAATTGGACTGCCGGTCCCGGGACGCTGATGGCAGACGCGCTGCCTGCCTGGAGGGCTTTTAACCTGGGTCATGGGGCCTCTCAGTCACTCTTTGGCAGCGACTCCGCCCTCCGTCCTACCAGGGACCTCTCTGCACTGCCCCAAAGATCCCGCACCTGTTTAACCTGTAATCTCGGAACGAATCAATTCCACGACAGACTGACCTTATTGTACCTGGAAGCGGGGAACCACTGGAGCGCTGAGATGCAAAAGCCCCGCTGCCGGTTCACCACCTGGCCGGAGGAAATTGAAAACTGGGGGGTTATTTTGTGCTTTGTGCTTAGGGGCTTAGGGAAAGGTAAAGGGAAGGACGGTTGCAAAGGTAAGGAGAATTTTCAAAATGTGACTAGCAGCCAGAGGCAAGATCTTTTCAGTAAAAAATTTATATATTTATATATATACATTAAAGCGGTCACAGATGTGTTATGCACGTCTTGCACACATATTCCCAACAAGAAATGCATCACTTGATTGTGCACGTGAGTTTTTTGAACCCCTGAAGAAGTTATCTAAAGCAGCCCACTGAAATGTCAGTCCTTCCCGCATGCCCCCAAGCATGTCATTTTGGAGTGACTTTAAACAAGGAACCAGATTACCAAGTCACTTGTCAGAGTGGAGTCAGGTGGATGGATCAGTAGGATCCTGAAATGGAACACAGTCATAGTCCTTATGCACACTAGAGAAGAAAATGGAATAAAGTCATCGATGCAGGAGTGCTAAGCACAAAGACACTTGAGGCGTCCGGCACACTTTAAACCCTCCGTTTGATTTAGATTTCTGGTTGTAGTACTTTGGTTTTTTTTCCTGGGGACTTTTTCTGTCAAACTCATATACTGAAAAGAGTTCAGTTTCATTTGATTCTGCTCCCCACCCCCTTTGTTCTTCATATGAAACAGAAATGAATTCTTTTCTTCCTTGACATGTCCTGTATTATTTAGCACGTGTCAGTTTCTGATCAATCATTCAAAAGTGACTGCACCTTCCCCTGGTAACAGGTGCCTGTCTTTGAGGAATCTGTTTTATTTCAAGCTCTAGAAATCCCTGGGTGGGGGGGGGGGAGGGAGAGCAGCCTTGAGAATTCTTGATGTCAGCAGATGCTATTTACAGTTAGGGAAAAGTCCCCCCACCCTCTCCTTGCCTTCAATGTATACGTACTCTGTTCAATGGTCTGACAAGTGTCACTCGATCACAGCAGAACTATTTCCTTGAGCCTGCTTGATCACTCAACTTGCTGTGGGCAGAAAGGAGTCAATCGAAAATTGTTGGATGCCATGTAACAGAAAACGCTAACAACAAAGAGAAGTCGATTTCTTTGTAAAGTTTCAAGGGTGCGTGTCTTTCTTGACCATGAATCGTTCTGTTTGGTAGGTGGCCCAGGCACATCGTGTCTTCCATTGGCCTGTGCCGTTATGGAGGAAGGATTGATTGCTGCTGGGGCTGGGCTCGCCAGTCCTGGGGACAGTGTCAGCGTGAGTATCCTGGGCCTTCCTGCTTGTGAGGTGGGGCTTTCCACAGACTTTCAAGGCTTCCCTCCACAGCCATGGGGCTTGTCACCCAGCAAGGTGTGGTGATGGGGGTCTGCCTTATGAGTTTTCAGGTACAGTCCCTGCCTCCTCTGTGCCTCCCTTGGGCAACCCAGAAGGTCCAGCTTTGCTGGTCTCACAGAGGCACCCTCCCCCAGGTGCTCCTTTGAGCCTTTGTGCCCAGGGTTGTTTCCACCCCCAGTTTCTTTATCAGGCTCGCTCCTGCCTTTCTTCTAGGCTCAGAGATGAAGGTAAGATAATGAGTCTAGACGGTATTTACACTAAATAATTCCCTAACTGAATGAATGGCACTCATAAATGCCTCACCAGGGCTTGTGTGTAAATCAGCCCATTTGTGGGTCTGTTTTTGAAACGAGGCTGTATCCACTGTGTCCTCAAGGGACCACCCAGTATAATCAAATAAAACCTTTGAGACACCGTGCTTCCTAAGTCGGGTCATAATCAGCATCCTGTGATAGGTGCCAAGTCAAATTCTGATTTCACCTTTGCCAGCGTCACAAATGCCTGCTCGGCTGGCACGGTTCAGTGCCACATACCCCAGAGCAGAGTAGAAGGGAGGGGTCTGTCTGAGAGAGAGATACCGTGACAGAGTGGGGTGTCAGGTAAATTTAAGTTTAGGGAAGTTCAGAATTCCCTCAACTATTTTCATCTTTGAGAAGTTAATTTTTCGAGGGAGGGAGCGTGATGGTCAAGCATGGGAAAATGAAGGAGAATGATGCTTGTTGATTTGCTAGTTGCAGGCCCCAGAGTTGTCCCTTTCCCTGTTGCCCATGATCTCTTGTGAGAGTGGGGTAGGCAAGTTCCTGTGCTCCCACCGAGCAGTCAGCCCACTAAGCATGGTGTTTAAGGGACGATATCCCAAAAGAAAAAAGGGGGAGGAAGGTGCTTAGATTTCTGTCTGTTACTACAGGGTATGAAGGTCACAGGGGTGAGATGTTAAAGAGATATTGGATTCCGATGACCAAGAGATCATTCTTTTATGTATACACATGAGCACCCTAACCTCCCAAATAAAAACGGACTGCTTGGGCGGCAAGAATGACAATAGGTTTCTTCTTGGTTGTCTTAATTTGTAGGGCACTTCCAAAGGGAGTCTTGGGGTGCTGTGAGGCAGACACAGCCCCTGAGGCCCACCTAAGGACTAGGCTGTGCTGGCAGCCTGCCAGGGGCAGCAGTGAATGCGGCCGACCCAGAAGGCAGAGTGGCAGGCTCTCCGGAGAGGTGTAGGAGTGCATATGCACTCTGCCAGATGTGCTAAAGAATTTCAAGAGATAACACGGTGTATTCTTAGAGGTTCACCAACTCTGGAATTCCCCCGGAAAAGCGTCTAAGAGCTGCCCTATTTCTCTTTATTATCTAACTAAGTTTCCTTTACTGCGACTCACCTGGCAATTCTGAATTTAAGTTAGTGAAAAACCCTTTCAAATACAGTGGCCTTACAACATATAGTGCTTCGAGCTACTTCCTAGTATTTCTCTTTCTGTCTTAGAAGTTAAGGGGACCCTGTTCTATTATTTTTTATATCTTAGCTTTATTCTAAAAGAAGGTGTGTTAGCCTGGGTAGACTAGAGAAACAAATTAATAGATGCTTATATATGTACAAGAAAGACCTTTATATCAAAGAGTAATTGTATATTAAGAAAACATCCCAGCCCAGTCCAGATCAAGTCCATAAGTCTCCTACTAGCCCATATGCCCAATACAAGTCTATAAATTTCTCTTCAGACTTATACAACACATACAATGATGCCAAATGCAGGATGATCACAGGGCAGTGGGTGGAAAGTCTTGTGGATCCAGTGGCGGTGGAAGCACCTCCATGTGGCTCCTCCAGCTCCAGGGCTCTGGCCCTATCAGCATCGCTCCATGTGACTTGTCATAAAGAATATCTTACTGCAAGTGTGTTTGTCTCACTTCCAGGGAGGAAGACAGCAGTTCCCAGAATCCCCAGGAGAAGGCCACACCCACACAGCAGCATGATTGACTATGAGAGGCTAAACTCCACCACTATAACCTATTTAACTAGTGGGCATGAAATTATGTAGCTACCACAGAATGCAACATGGTTACGTGAAGCATTTGATAGCATGGCCCTTTCCTTTCTTTCCCTCCAGAATGTGGGGAAACGGCCACATGACATGAGTTCATTTCTGAGATAATAATAAAAAGATGTGTAAGACGATACTATCAAAGGCCATTTATTTTCACTTGGTCTTGGCAAAAGATGGAAATATTGTGAGGCAGTATGATAAAAGGGATTGTAGACTGACTGGAACAAAAGTAGGGAAATGAAACTCATTGCTATTGAGTCAATTCTGACGCCTACTGACCCGCATAGTGGTTTTGAGACTACAAATCATTATTAGAAAAGACAGTCTCTTCTTTCCCCCTTAGAGTGGTTAGTGGACTTGAACTTCTGACCCAACACCTAACAGAGTGCTTCTAGGGTTTCTACATTTTAATTCCAGTTTCACCTCTTAGTTCAGTCAGTTAGTCTATCTGTGCTTTTTATCCTCATATCTAAATTGGACATTCACTCATAATACCCCATACACCAATATGAGGCTCAAAAAAGTTACCAGTTGTAAAACACTTAATATTCATGCATGGAGTAAGCACTACATGGATGTGTCTGACGGAATTCAAGAAATAGAGACACTTTAGCTAGAGCTATGATTGCTTGAACTGTACCTAGGCCTGCCCAGTGGATTCTTGATCACTAGGCTGGTTGTGTGTCTTATTTTGACATTTCTATCACCTAAATTCAAAACAGTTTCAAGATTTTCTGTGTAACATAGAAATATAATCCCTTTTTGCTTCAACTTTATTACTAATAATCTTGAATATTGGCAGGTGGCAAAATTTATTTTAAAGATTGACATTTCCTTCAGTGTGCTTGGCTTCCCTCACCCCACACCAGAATCTCTGATGCCCCAAAATGTATCTTGTCATTTCAGAGCTCTGCCTGCCTTTGTTTGGGTATAAACAGGTAGAGGAATGTCAGGTCAGAGGTCAGCTGAGAACAGCATCAACAGGAGGCTAGTGAGGACAGATGGAAAATTTCTCCACAAGAACTGATTATTTTCTAAAGAAAGCCTTGATGAAATGAACATCTCAGTTTCTGTGAAAGTGCATCGTTATCTTTAACACCCACATCTCATGAAGGATCACCAACAGACATTCCAAAGCTTCTAGAACTTTGAACATGCCAGCTTTTGTTTCTTCTTTTTCTTCCTGACCCTTAGATAAGTTCAGAGTTTATCTTCCAGGAAGAGTTCTCCCTTCTGTATTGAAGGAGATTTCGAATTTTCCCTGAATCCGCACAGCAAAGCATAGGCCCACATAGAACCAGATGTATCCCCGAGAAGGTTTGTGTGTCGCATACACATCAATAGGGAACTAGATCTCCAGTTTAGACTATTTATCAGATTTTACTTTTTTTTTTTTTTTTTTTACTACTGACTCCACTCTAATTAATTCAAGAGTTACTTTCTCTGAAACTCCCAGAGGTAGGTCTACACTGGTCCACAGGGTTACATTACTGTGGGTCAGAATCAGCTCACTCACTGAGTCTCAGAGGTCAGGGAAGAACTGACTCTGTAAAGAAGATCATGTCCTCATGCCGCCACCCTTGGGGTGTGTTTTGTTTCATGTGTGTGAGCATTTATAAGACATTTTAACTCAGTATCCTTGTGAGTCAACTTTCCTTGTCTGTCATCTTTTGCAATCCATTTTCACTTGCTCGTTCCCTCTCCTGAGCTTGTCTGGAGAGGTGGGCTAATCTCATAGGGTGCTAGAGATTGCTCACTGGAGCCCTGGAGGTATAATTGTTCCGTGTTGGGCTGCGACCCCCCTGGTCGGCAGTTAGAAACCAAAAGAAGCCCCTCAGGAGAGACCCTGGCTTTTCTACTCCCGTGAACAGTCCCAGTGTCTGCACCCTATGGAGGTCCCAATGAGCTGGCATTGGTTCATGGCACTGACGCGGGAGATTTGAGCGTTGCCACAGCAGCCCTGGTGGCATGGTGGGTTACGCTTTAGATGGCCAAGCAAAGGCCAGTATTTCGAATCTACCAGCTGCTTCTCCACAGCAGAAAGATGTGGCAGTCTGCTTCTGTGAAGAGGGTTTTGGAAGTCTGCTGGGGCAGTTGTGTAGGGGGGGATGGATGTTGGAATCCACTTGAAGACGGTGGGCATGTTTTAATCAAGTTAGAGTGGGTAAGCTTCCTTTTCTGGCTCATTCTGTCTAGCCTAAATGCCCCACCCAGACAGGAGACTGCCTGTCCTCCCCTCTAGGACTGAGGAAGGAAGGATCAACAAGGCTGTTCACCCAAACCAGGGTAGGAGTTCCCCTGCTTCCTGTCTGCACCACCCTTCTGCATGACTGTCCAGCTGGGAAGACATGAGCTGTTCCAGAAATAGGCAGGCCTTGTTTTTGGAATTCTGTTGTAGGTCTGGCTTTTTAAAAGTAAACTCTGATTCTTGTGTGTGTGTGTGTGTGTGTGTGTGTGTGTGTGTGTGTTTTCATAAATGGGTTTCTAGCGTATTGGAAATTCAATATCTGATTTCTTGAGTGTCTTGGGCTTGACCTTTGGCATTGACTCCTTACCACAAGGTAAAATTGGCTGAATACATTGCCTCACCATCGGTGAGGACTGCATAGTACACAACCCCTTCATCACTCAGGAATCGGCGCTAAATATTTCTGTTGCTTGACCTGTTATTCTATCCTGTAAATTTTTTCTCACCTCAATTCTCATTTCCTTTTTGTTATATTAACATATTTCTCTACTCCTACTTAGGGGATGTTGCTGTACTTAATAGGTCTCAGTGTTTGTGTGATTTGTTTTTAGCTAGTTGTGTGTGTTAGAGAAACAAATCCTAATGAAGAACATGGGATGATTCTGGGAGACCTGGGTTCAAGGCCTGATGTTGGCATTTGATCAGTTCTCTAACATTTGTCAGCTGGAAGGGTTGTGTGTGTGCGTATTTGATTTTACAAGTTGATTTCTAAAGTGCATTCCCATTTAAACCCCGTCTGATAATGTCCTTTCTGCAGGAAAGCATATACAGAATGTAGACACTCTATCTATTGACTTGGAGATTTGTCTGCATATGTGGCTTGTGATAATACCTTTTCTGCTCAAAGTGTTTCATGGAGCTGTGAAGAAAAATTCAACAAAATGATTAGGTTTCTGAGTGTTTGGTCTGTCAGTGAGCGATTTGTGGTTTCTGAAGAAAGTTGTGTGGAGTGGGAAGGTTGTACACCACTTACCCATTAGACCAGGCAAAATATAGATGTTTTGCCAAGTTTCTATCGGAGTCATTGCCATGGTACAAAGCCCAGAGTAAGGGCTTGGCTTTGCTGTGTTGGTTCACAGCCTCATGTCCTTCTGTTTTCTCTTTGAATTTAACAAAGGCGGAACAACTGTTTGGTAAAGTGACAATTCTTCTCAACTTTCAATAAGCCCCTTCCTAGGTTAGTGCAATATAGTAACTGTAAATTAGTCACCCGTTATGCAGCATGTTGGACTTATTAAATAAGACACAATGAAAGAAATCTTACTTGATAATGGATCTGCCTAGTTAATGATCGTGCGCCACTGGAAAGAATGATAAGTCAAATTGATATATTTTTCTTTCTTTCTGCATTTCAGCTGCAAAGACTCCCAGTTTAAGGAGACAAGAATTTTTTTTTTGCTATACAGTAAATGAAATGATTTAATATCATGTCTTGTTTCTTATACAGAAAGCTCCATTTCAGCCTTGTAGATTTGGAGAACTTTCTTTAGAATAACCAACCATCCATTGAAAAGTTTGGGATTTGGTTTGAAGGTCATACACAGTGGTCTTCTTAATACAGAGGTGTTTCTTTGTGGGTGTCATTACATTTGTGGTTAAACACGATTGGCATCTTCTATTGAACATGAATCCAATTTTATGCAGAAATGACTTGTAATAGCCATACAACCATTTGCAACTGAGGAGGAGTTGGCAATGAGGGAGGGGCCTGTTTTGGCTGAAGCTCTGGGGCCTTTTGGTGGAACTGGTCATGCTCCACTTTCTTGATGTTAATTCGCTTCTTCTAGTTTTGAGGTGAGGTATAGAATTTGCTTCCTGGGTTGGGTGGGGGTTCAGAATAAAAAGAAGGCAGTGGATAATCTTATAACACTTTTTAGCACTAAACCTGAATTCCCAAAACTCTTTTAGGAAGTGAGATTTTTTCCTAAGATTATTCAAATCCCTCTTTGCTTGAAAAGGTCACTTAAGAACACCACATACTTTGAGCAACTTGAAGTGGTCTTGGAATGCAGATTTCAAAGTAAAAATATTGTTGAAGAAATGTAACCTTTCAAAACAGGTAGTTTTGAGTATGTGGCGTCTTCAAATTTAAGTTTCAAAGAAATGATGTTTACTTCTCTCCCTCTTTCCCCTTCATTAGAGTTTCTCTTTAAAACTATTTAGATCTACTAATTTCTTCAGTCCATCTCCCCCTTAAATTAATTCTGGCAGGTCTTCACCTTTATGGATTAGAAAATCCATTACTTCTCAAACCAGGGGTCAGACCAAATGAAAGAAAGCACTTTCATCTCTGCAAGTTCAGCTGATAAATCTCCCCTCAGATTTGTGCCTCTGTGATACTTTAAAGCACACACACACACACACACACACACACGTGGTTGGTCCCATAGGCCTTGACCTTTTTTGCTACCATTTTCCCCTACCATTTTATTGTAGAGTTCCTGTTGCATACCTTTAGAAACAGTGTGTAAGGTGATCATCCTGTGGTGTTGAGTGAGCCTGGACAGGTCCGGGTGAGCCTGGGGACTAGTCCTCCCAGAGCTTGGTAATCATTACTAGGCAGGTGAAGCAAAGCAGAGAAGGCTCTGATGATTCAGCGTTCACCATGTCCACCTTTTCTCCCACACTGACACTTTTGCTCCATCTCTCCAGCAAACTATTAAAAAATGCTTGTTTGGGAAGGTAGTATATGACATATCCCCCTGAGCAGCCTTGTTACCCTTCTCAAAGTCAACACATACCACCCATTGCTTAGATACCTTCCAGAACTATTTACATAATTTGTGCCAATTTCCACATATCTTCTACCATCTACCCCAGTCCCAATTTTATACAAATGGAAGCATGCCATACCTACTATTGTGCACTTGATTTGTTTCCTTAACAGATCATGATCAGTCTATATCATCGGTACATGAAGAGCATCCTCACTTTGGGGTGCCTTAATGGATTGCCATTGCATTGCTCTTCATGGTTTATGATCTAGTCCCTTGCTGGTGGTTAGTCTCATGTTTTCCTGAATCAAGAATTTAAAAAACGAATAACATTGAGCTTATGCTTTGCTTTTCACAATAACGTTTTAGAAGTGGTTGAATGACATGTACTTTTTGCGACACCCAATACCTATTATAAATGAATCTGTGAGAATTTGATATAGGAATTCAAAATTTGGGGATATCAGTTATAATAAAAAGGTTTATGTGAAATAGTAAAACATTATGGTGACAAGAGATTTTTAGAAAGTATAGTGCCACATATGTTTATTAGTCATTTCATTCTCATTCATATTTAAATTACCTAATTCATCCTTTTTAGACACACACACACACACTCATACTCAGGCAAGTCTGTTAAATTTCTATTTCTCTCTAACTGACAGCTAGCCCACATCAAGCAATTACTGATGCAGACATCCCTAGGCATTTCCAAAAGTATTCCTTCCTGTGTAAATGATAGTGTGAAATATAAACTGTTCTGTATCTTCATTTGGTGAGTTAACAAAATATAGCATTTTGGAGACTTTTCTTAGTAAATCAACCCTAACTTTATTCTTTTAAGAGATGCTATAGTATGGAGTTGCTATAATAAAATAATATCCTACTTTTGGATGTTTAAGATTCTTTCCCCTGAGTAAGTTGTTTTTATGAAAAGCCTGGTAATGCTTATATTCTCCTGCATATTTATCACCCATTACAAACAGATAGATGCAGAATTGTAGAGACAGAATGACTATTCTGAAAAAACAATTAAAGAGGTCTCATTTTATTGTTCTAAGTGATCTTCATAAAATATGTAATTGAAAGAAGAATCAATCATGACCACTCTCTGAGGTTTTTTACTCCCTTGCACAGGTGCTCTCTGGGAACTCCTCAGAGCCAGCTCTACCCTGTCATACAGACTCACTATGAGTCATAGTTATTGACTTGATGGCAGTGAGTGTGTTTTTTATTTTTACTATCAGAATAGCAATCTCTATTCAGTCCATTTTAATTTTTATTCCCTAAAAGACACTTTCACAGGTCAATAGAAATTTTTTTTTGTCACTTGTGCCCTGTCTTGTTTGAGGGAGTATTTGAAGTAGATTCTAGAAATGAATGCAATTAAATAAGAAAGTAGAATCAACAAGAGCTAGAAGGAGATAAAGGCAGAAAAGAAGATGTTGGAGGAAGATTATAAACTGACAGGTGTGTGAGCCTTCAAATCCTAAAGGGTTTGACAGTTTTGATTCATAGTTTCTAGTAACTCTAGGGGAAAAATATTGTTCATAGAATACATTTTGTTTGTTAAGAAAACAAACCAGTTATTTGGGGATAGTAAAGGATTTCCCTGCACATATTTCTGAAAGCAGACTTTTATGGTCCTCTGTATAGTGGGAAACAGTGATAAAATAGAAAGGGACCCCAGCAACAGTTCTATAAGGAGGGAAGCAGAGGATTTGTAGATCCTTCAATACAATGAGATCATCTATCCAACATATCATGATATGTAGAATAATAACCCATAAAATCAGGACCACCAGAATCTTGCTCTTGACCAGAGCAAAAATTTCCCAACTCCTGATTGTTATTGATCTATGAAGGACTCAATGTGACCCCTACTTGATATTAATTCAGCTGAATGTCATGAAGCGCTGCTTTATCTGGAGCAAGCTGGGTCTGAATAAATTCAAGGAAAGTCTTTGGGAAACGTTTTTCCATTTCATCATCTACTACCCAAATGTGTCTTTCTTTCTGTATCAGGAAGGTTGTTTTTGCACTTACTTCTGAGGTTTCAGGAGCATGCATATATGCCCATGAAAAATCTTAAGCATCATCAGCACCCTAGAAAACAGTCCTCTACACCCTTATCTTAAGGGTTGTCTATAATCCCAGAGAATATTGAGGTCCATGGGCAATCTATTTAAAAAGGCTTAGTGTATGTACCAAACCCGTGTGCACTGCTTACCCTTGGAGAAAGCAGGGAGCCAACCTTTGGTTGCCTCTTTCAGAGATTCCCACAAACCAAGGGCTTGCACACTGTTTCACCACCACAGTTCAACCCAGCGGGAGCTGAGGAGTTAACACTGCCAGTGTGAAAATTGACCCCCCCCCCCCGCAACAATAAATGATCAGCTTTCAAAAGTCTTTACCTCTGAAACCATTCCAGAGGGTTCTACCCTTTGGCTATAGCCATGTAAGCAGCCCTCGTGGTGTAACGGTTAAATGTAAGGCTGTGAACTTCAAGGTCAGCAGTTCAAAACCACCACCTCTTTGGGAAAGAGGGGAAGCTTTTTCCTCCTGTAAAGCATAGTCTTATAGGAGCAAAGGGCGGCAGTTCTTCCATGTGCTGTAGAGATACTATGATTTGACCTTTACTCAAGAGCAGTGATATTCATGCAGACCTACACACACACAGTATTAACTCGAATATATGTTGAGGTTTTTTCAGCTGAAAAAGCCCACCAGCTTTTTTGTGGTAAAATTCAGAGCCTCAGCTTATACTCAAGTGTATACAGTATACAGTATCCCTCAACACATGGGGATCCCTGTGTGCAGAGCCAAACTCATAGCTTTGTAACCCGACTGGGGTAACATAGGCTGAATGTGACTTTGCATCTCCTGTGACCCTGAATCTGCCAGGGCAAATTAAGTATAATACGTTCACTGAGTCCATTAAAAAAATCTTTTCAAGGTATAGAGTTTAATTATAGAATATAGGAGCTTTCCACTTTAATGTACTAAAGATTCTTATCACCCTTGTAGACTTCATCTCAATCTCTACTAGTGCATATTTAAACAGATGATAATGTTCATAATAGAGTTCTTGATAACACTACTAATAGCACCAGGAAAAGTAGTATGTAGAGCCCAGTTATGATAAACCATTAAGACATGTGGTACAATGTTGACAGGCATCGATAGGCTTGCAAAACATGATTGTGCTGGTGCTATCGAGAATTTCCCGGTGGTGGAATTGGTTATACACTGCGCTGCTACCTGCGTAGTCAGCAGTTTGAACTCCCCAGCTACTCCGAAAGAGAAAAAATGAGACTCCCTTCCTGTGAAGATTTACAGTTTAGAACATAGCGAGCAAGTCTACTCCACCCTATTGGGTTCCTAAGAGTTGGAAGAGATTTGATGGCTGTGAATGGAGGGCTAGCAATACTTTTAGTCTAAAGGGATCTGCTCCAATACTGTGAAGTCAAGTATTTATTTGAAACACTAATGGAGGGAAAAGGAGGCCTGATGGCTAGGGGGTTACACCGTGGACTGCTAATCTGAAGGTCAGGATCCAAATCCCCCAGCTCTTCTGAGGGAGGAAGATGAAGCTTTTTTCCCTCCCCTGAAGATTGGCAACCTAGAAGGGTGCTATGAGTCAGAATCCATGCAATCAGAGGGAGGGAGGGAGGCTGTTGAGTGGAAGGGAAAAAGCTGAATAATTACAAACGGATTCTTAGCTTTCGCATGTAGTAGTCAGTTTTGTAAAAAGAAGTTGATTTTCTTCCTAATTATGTTTTCTGTCTGACATTAACAATGTGGGAGACCCTCAGGGTAGCGTCCAATGTAGGAAGCGGAGTCCATTTGGGACTGCAGGTTTACCAAGTTATGTGGATAACCTGACTGAACTTCAAATTAAACCTTTTGGGGTGGTGGTGAATCTCTCTTTAGGCATCCTGCAGATCAGTAGGAATGGATTAATTAGTATGTTAAGAAGGAGATTAAGAAGTCCCAGGATGTTGCAAACAGTTAAACACTCAACTACTAACCAGAGGGTTGGTGCTTTGGACCCACGCAGAGTACCTTAGCAGGCAGCCTGGCCGACAGCTGCCCCGAGCTCCCCCAGCCTTGAGAACACCACAGAGCAGTTCTGCTCGGCACACAGGGATCCCCTGTGATGAACTCCACTCCACAGCGGGTGAACGGTGAGTGACATGGCGTCACCCCTCTGGGGCTGCCATTGTTCCCCTGTCAGAATCTCATTGGATCACAAGGTTAGGGCTGCCTTTTGAAGTCTCTTTTTGGCTCATCAGGAGATTTTAGGATAGCTAGATGCTTCCCTCAGTTTAAAGGTGTGGTAATATACAGAGAATGAAGAAATCATTAGGAATCCCTACGTCTGTGCTGACTTTGTCACAGAATGTGGTTTTTCAATAACCTTGGCTGCCTTTCCATAAATTGTAGTTCTCACGCTCGGGTTCTAGGGAAGGTCCCCATGCAGTGCAAGGTATTGGTACTGAATTCACAGTAAGTAACGCTCTGGATTGTCTGTCCAATGACAAGTATTCTGCCATCCCAAATATTTTTTCCAAAACCATTGATGCAGCCTGTTTTATGTTATTGTTAGCATAGATCTCATGTGGTCACTATTTTCTAATTGTGTTCATGGCAACAAATAGCAAAAGATTTGAAAATTAATAGAAAAACATACAAATCACAGTTCATGCTACTCGTTGAACTTAAAAATATATATAGGAGTTCCTAATTGATTTTATAGCACATACATGTACTATGTCAATAGTTTCTACTGGTTACATCACCCCCAAGTTCATGATCATAAGTATATCATGATCTTTCACCTAGAGAATGATGGTTTTAAGAGACTTTGTTCTTTGGGTTAAGTTTTTAAGATTCATTGTATATTAGTATCTGGGCCAGGCCAAGCATTAAGGCTCGCCAATGGATATTTTATATATCTTAACCAAAGCAGAAGTGTTTTCTGAGCCAATTACTTTTTAGGGAAAATCATACAAGTATTAAGAAGTAATTTCCAGATTTGCTAAATGGTCTGGTTTCGGACCTTGGACTCTCCTACAGTTTTAGCAGTGGTAATGTGTCCTGGAAAAGGGGCCTATCCCGATTCTTATTCACAAAGTTGCTCCTACGACTCCTTGTCTTGGACGCTAACCCTATAATTGTGCAGAGTGAGATAATTGCCTGAAAGTAGAAATTGCCAGGATAATTTGACAATGAGAAACAATAGTATTCAATGTAAGATTAAGGTATGGAGAGCTCTTAGCGTTCTGACTGAAGGTCAGGGTTGCAAGGTAGAAGGACCATGTTCTAGGGGACCTTTTCCTTTCATGTATGTCCCTGGCATTTGTTTCCTGTAAGGGGGTGCATGTGTTAGGCTGTGCTCTTTGCTCTTGAGGCTGTGTGACTCCAGTCTGGGTCTGGTAACTGCATTAGCCCTGCAAGTCTACAGAATGTAATTATTTCCTTTGCAAAGGTTTTGTCTGAGCCATTTTATAATTCTAAATCGTAAATCCTATATCATACATCTTCGCCAGCGGAGACAGGAACTTTTGCATAATAAGAGGGTACAGGTGCATCAGGTTTCTCAGCCCTCTTTTTCATTGACATCGTCTAAAGTCCAGAATTGGCTTCAAGTCCATAAACCGGTGCTTAGTACAAGAGAAAAACTGTAAGCCTTAAATGGTTTAGTTTCTCTGCTTTATGTGAGACATCTTTTCCTAAAATCATCAGAGTTCTGGTTATATTTTAGCTACATGTATTGAGGCATATGATATTACTGGGAGTTGTTATCTGAACTGAAGCCGTAGACCTTGAGCAAGTTGCAGGAGGCTCTGGTGTGTACACTGTAGCTCAGTGGTTTCCCTAACAGTGCTGCATGTATGTGCTATTGTGACCGCCTTCCCAAAGCAAGAAGAAATGAGGCTGATGTTTCTATGCTGTGTGCTATTAGTGAATCCTATTATCGTGCTGCCTACTTGAATGGAATTTAGAATACCACTGAAGATACATGCAGTGTGCTTCTCTTTGGTAATGTTCACAACCATTGTGATGGTTATCGGGGAAAATTTCCTCATGCATCAGTGGAAAATAACCCCAGAAACTGCTTAGAAGTTGCCTTTTCTGACCTTAACACATCGCTTTGATTTAAAATGCAGTTTTGTATAGTTTCAAAACTGCAAATTTCCACTAGGTTATCAGCCAACATTTTGTGGCATTCTATTTAAGAAGTATACATATTGAGGTCATTGCATTTATTAACTATGCATTTGTTAAGGCTATATTATGTTCAATAAGAGGAAATGTGATCTATCTTTAAGATATTATAACAAAATAAACTATACAGAACTACTTGGCTGTTTAGACACTAACACAACTTGTCCAAAAATAATGATGTTTGCTATTCTTTATTGAGTTGTTTTAGTTTAAGTTTAGAAACATTTAAACACACATTTCCTGATAAATTAGATTATTAATAATTGGTGATTAAAGAGTACTAAAGAAATGGTATCCTTTTATAATTCGCCTTCTTATACATAATCATAGTCATAATTTTTTCTAATTATATTACCTAGAATGTAATTTATTACTTATCTTTGATTTAGTTTCAGCTTTTTGCTTAGATTGTACCTGATATATTTTATTTTCTTATTTTAAGAAATAATGTGTCTACATTAAGACATTATCGATGAGTTTCTAAAAAGATTAGTAATAAAAGTAAAACACTGATTTACTACAAAATCTAACCCATGTGACAAGCAAATATGATGAATGCCTTTAAAAACACAGAGCAGTCATTCTGAGTCAGTAATTCAAACTATTGCTTTGATCAGATCAGATTGGATGCCGAAATCCTTTTCCTCTTTCTTTTGCAACTAACCCCCCAAAAGCTTCATTCACCCTAATTTTAAATCAGACAAATAAATTTATTTATCAGACTTAAAGCAAATATTTTAAAGAGGAAAGGCTTTAATCAAGAGGAGAAATGATAAAGTCACCTCTTCTCTTATCTCTAGGACCTTAGGTTGGTCTGAGCTCAGACCATTATCAGTGATATTTCATGTATCTTCCCTTGACTTTCATCAAACTGGGTTATTTATGTCTCTTCATATGAGATGGCTGAGCCTTCATGGTACTTCTTGTTGCCATTGACAACTAAAGCAGCCATGCACGAAGAAAATGCTGTGGAAGGGAAGGGGAAAAAGCAAAACAAAACCTTAATCTTGCTTCCCTAAATTTGGACAGAAAATTGACCATACAGTATGTAAAAAACAGGTAAGTAAAGACTTATCCATTTAAAAATTACTAGTCTTAGTATTTAATTAATTGAAAGTTTTGCCTTTTTTTCCAGATATTTTGCCCAACATAATCTAAATAAAAGGATACTGTCTCTAGGACCCCAAAATTAATATTCTGAAAATGAAAAAAATTGGATTGGAAGGTACAGTGTTACCAAATGTCTGGAGAATTTTCATTTAGAATTTGGATTACATAAGAATAGCATAACTTCAATTATTGGTTAATATTTTTGTTACAAGTTGTTTTTTAATAACAAAATGGTGACAAAATATTACTATTTTAAACATGTCCTAGATTTTTTTGTTTTGTTTCAGAAAAGCACTGAAAGTTGAATATGTGTAAGTCTCCGGGAATGTAACAAGTTGATAAATACCCAAGTTCAACCTCCTTACAGAGAAAAGATCTGGAATTTCTTTTTTTGGACATTTGTTTTGCAGCTTTCTACGTCTTAAAGCAGAGAATAGCCAGGATAAGGTGCCAACTCAAAGGTTAGATGAACATATTTCTTGAAATAATTTTGGCTAATCTGTGTCTTGAAAGGCAAAACTTCTGAATAACTTTCCAAACTCTAAACAAAACTTAACACTAGTTGTGTTTTTGAGTTGCCTTTTGCTGGGGGCAGAGGGTGGGAACTATAACCCTTCAAGCTATGCTTATTTTCTTCATAATAATACTAAGTTAATTTTAATTCAGTTTTTATATCAGACTTGTCCTTTTCAGCATATAATTCCTTTCTCCTGTTTTATGAGTCTAATAAATTGACCTCCATCCTAATACAAATCACAGTTTATATTTTTGATACTTAAAAAAGCAAATATAAAAAGCAAAACCTACCAAATGAAATTACTAACACCAGATTATGATTAATCTGAGGGAATTGTATCTCACAGTAATTAAGTCTCCATGGAACAATTCAGGTAAGAAAGATTTTATTGTATAAAATACACAAGAAGTTACACTAGAACCTGTGGGTTTTCATGGCATTGTTTTGATACAGAAAACATTCCTTTAAAAAATATCTTTCAATGTGAATAATGTTGATTAACAAATCCTCCTTATGACACTGTTGTGGACATTTTTGGTGATATTCTAAAATTGCATGGAATTGGTGCTAAAGACCAATGTACTTTGAAATTGACTCATGAAAGATACTATTTGATGTCATATGTAATTTTTTAAGGTAGCCCTTTAGTAAAAGCACTTAAGACCAAAGTTTACTCTGTTCGAAACAAAAATTAAGCGATTGCTATATTACATAGAGAAATAAGAAATTCAAGTCTATATATTCTGTAATTATTACTGGCAGCTGAAAAATTGATTGTTTGATGTGTGGCTGAGGTTAGGGAGACAGCAAATGTAGAGAAGAGGAGAATGCGTGATGCCGCCAAGACATCTGGACCGGGACCTGTTTCTCTGGCCTATCAGCTGTGAGATACGGAATATTTTATTGACTATTTCGGAGCTACAATTTCCTAATCATTAGACCCGCTTTGCAAGATTGGTGTGGGCCTTAACTAGAGTGCCTTTTGTAAACAGTTTTTGATTAAAAATCATTATTATTAATGCATGAGTTCAGCATTGAGCCACTGTCTGAGAGATTGGGGGTTTGAACTCTTCAGCCCCATGGTGGGAGACAGACGTGGCACTCTGCGTCTGTAAAGATTTGTAGCCGTGGAAACCCTATAGAGAGATCGTTCTGTTTCCTATAGGGTCCCTTTGCGTCAGAATGAATTCACAGTGGGGTCAGGGTTTTTCTTATTATTATTTTCTTGGTTTGCCAATGGAGTACCGAGAGGATTGTTGGAATTCAGTGTGCCATATGCTGAAAAACTCTGGTGGCTCTGTTTTGTCAGTAAGGATTGGACTAGTAACTGCAAAGTTGCTGTTCAAAATCACCAGCCAGTGCTTGGGAGGAAGCTGAGACTATCTCCAGGCTCAGAGACCCTAAGGAACAATCTTCCTCTTTCTGTAGGGTATCTAGGACTCAAATCAACCTGCTGGCTGGGAGTGATCTTGGCACTAGAGCCTGCGGTGTGCAGTGGGTTAGGGTTTGTGCAGCTAACTGTCAGAGTGGTAGCTCAAACTCACCAGCGGCTCAAATGGAAAAGAGAGGAGGTTTGAAGACTTGGGGGTTCTAATCCACCAACTGCTTCATGGGAGAAAACTGAGGCAGCCTGCTTTACTTACAATCTTGGAAAATATAGCAGTTTTAATCTCTCCTTTAGGAACCCAGGTGGCACAGTGGTTACAAATTGGGCTGAAAGCCAAAACACTGAGAGCTCAGACTCACCAGCTTCTCTTGGGAACAAAGACAGGCTTACTGCTCCCTTAACCATTACAGTCTGGGAAACTGAACAGGCAGTTCTACCCATCCTTATTAGGTCACTATGATTAGACATAGACTTGTTGGAAAGTTTTTGGGTTTTTTTTTTTTTTGGTTTGGGGTTTTTAAACTAGGGTGGCTATTAGTCATATTTGATTTGATGGAGTTCATCATTAAATAAATATCTCATTAAATAAATTATCAAATAATTATCTCCTTGACAATATATCCTTTGGAAATAACTGGTTGAAAGTAGACAAACATTCAAATCATTCGCCTCTGAAAGAAAACTTTCACTGGGTGCCAATTTGTGATTCTGAACCAGTCTGTCTCGACTTCTCTTATTGTATTGCCTCCGAGCCTTAGAGTGGAGTATGGTTTGTTTATCCTATAGTGTTTGCAGTAGGGAAAGGAACTGGAAGGAAACAGAGTGGGTTTATAGAACTTTAGTTGTTTTACAGAAATTAGAGGCAAGGAGTAAAAGTTAGATTCTGGGAGCAATACCAGAAGGACTAAAAAATGGGCCCTGACCAATGATTGCCTGTTCTTCGTTCTATGAATCTAGAGTGAAAAAGTAAGGATACAGACTTAGGGCACTTGGGGAAGAATCATTCACAGCTGAGGAAGATGAGGGAAGATCGGTGTATGCAAAGCAAGAACCTCAATTGGGCTGGGAGGTAAATGTGTGAACTGCCACTCACGAAAGGTGAGGGGGGGAATTGTGGATGGATTGAGTTATGGAAGGTCTCTGATAGAATATGCAATATGTTAAAATTTATCTAAAAGTTATAGATTAACATTGTAATATTTGAAGCAGGAAGGCAACATAAACAACTTACATTGTAGAATGAATTATATTTCTTTGTGTTATGTTAGCATCCTGCCTACCAAATAGTTGCTGGTTTGAATCCTCCAGAGCAGTAATTCTCAATCTGTGGGTTGCAACCCATTTGGAAGTTGAACGACCCTTTTATAGGGGTCATCTAAGACCATCAGAAAACACATATGTCAGATGGACTTAGGAACCAAGACACCACTCCTCTATCCATTTCCAGGCGGGTCTGCCCACATGCAGATACATGGCATGAAGACTGTTACCCATGCTGCACCATGCTTCAAGACGAAATTTCATTGATTTGTCATTAGAAATAAACATTTCGCAATATATAATTACATACTTGTGTTAGTCTGGGTTGACCAGAGAAACAAATTCTTACACACGCATGTGTGTATAAGAAAAAGGTAATGTACAAGAGCAATTGAACTTAGAGAAAGCATCCCAGCCCAGTCCATTCCAAGGTCATAGGTCCAATTTTAGCCCATATGTCTGATATCAATTTGTAAGTCTTCTTCAGACTCATGAAGCACATGTAGTGACACCAGGACAATCACAGGCCAGTGGGTGCAGAGTCTCGTGTATCTAGTAATGACAAAAGCATCTAAATGCTGGCAGGGGTCTCCCTGTGGTTGCTCCAGTTTTCAGGGCTCAGGGTCTATCAGCATGCCACCATGTGTCTGATCAGCTGCAATGTCTCCCAGAGAGGGAGCCTTGTCAGTAGAAAGTCTCCAAGGACATGAGCCCAGAGATATAGCGGCTCCACCTCTAAAAAGGAATTACCATATTTCCCAGAACTCTTAGGAGAAGGCTACAATGCCCACACAGAGATCTCACTGGCTATCTTTAGATCGACAAGCTAGACTCCACCTCTATACTTTTAGTCCTCAAGTTGACACCAGATTAGGTGACTGCCACACATTGCTTTTGTGATTAATCATTATGCTTTAGTTTATAACAATGAAAATACATCCTCCATATCAGATAATTACATGACGATTTTTAACAGTAGCAAAATTATAGTTATAAAGTAGCAAGGAAAAGAATTTTATGGTTGGGGGGTCACCATACCATGAGGAACTGTATGAAAGGGCCGAGGTATTAGGAAGATGGAGAACTACTGGGAGGCTCCATGTGAGACAGGCCTGGTGATCTGCTTCCATAAAGGATACAGCCAAGGAAGCTCTATGGGGTGGTTCTTCTCTGTCACAGGTCACTGTGAGTGGCACCCAACACAACCACCTCCACCTCTACCACCACCTCCACCATAACCACCTCAAACTCTACCACCACCACTTCCACCACCACCACC
>PVJH01011728.1:0-67469 GCA_004026705.1 Nesogale talazaci | reverse complement strand
CCTCAGAGGGCACTCAGCAGGGGGCTTCCCCAGCCTGGGCCCTCCTGATTCTCCAGTGGCCCTGACCATTGGGCTGCCCAAGCCTGCTTCCATGTTCCCACTGGGGGCAGAGACCATGCCCACCCATGGTGGGGCTGGCTGGACAAAGGGGGCAGCGGACGATGTGATGTGAGTGGACTTCTGAGGTCAGAGCTGCCGCTGCCCCTGGGCTGCCTGGTGTGGCAGCTGACCACACTGCTGCAGAGGCTGCTGGGAAAGGCCACCGGGAGAGGCTGCAGGCAGAGGCCCCGGGAAGCGTGCTAGCCTACAGCCACCAGCTCCTGCAGTGACCTTGGTTGCAAGGTCACATCTGACTTGACTGAGGGCCCCAGCTCTCCCACAGCACTCCACTGGGACCTGCCTCACACCTGCTTCACCCCCAGCTCACAGCTCACCTCCGTTCTGCTGCAGGAGGCTGCCCCGGGAGCAGCTGAGAAGCAGGTGGAGGCATAGATTGGGGGGTGTCTGTGTCCTGCCCAGAGGACCCCCCCAATCCCGGGGAAGAGTGGGGATGAACTTGGGGAGGCTCCTCAGCGATGGGGGGGGGGCCCTAGAGGAGAGGAGTCTGGATATGGCGCATTGGTCCTGATGAGCTGTGGGCAGGTGTGGAAGGCCAGTGGGGAGCCTGGACAGAGGCCTCTGGGGGGTTTCCCCATGCAGTGAGCCCTTTGAGGGGCTTCCTGGCCTCAGGGACACCTCATTAGACCCAGGTACATCATGACCAACTCCTTGGCCCGAGTTGGAGTGGACGTTTGCAGTCGCGGGCCCCCTGGATACATGCCTGTGCAGGGACATTTCCCATGGCCTCTCCTTTCCAGGGGCGTCCACATCCAGGACTCAGGAGGCCACCATGGTCACTCTGACAGATCTGCCTGGTGGGCGGGGAACTTGGCAGCACCCACCTTGCCACCTGCCTGCCCAGCCAGGGCCGGTCCAGTATGTACACGGAGCTGGCTACGGGCCCAGTTGCTTCTCAGCGGCCTGTCTGCGTGCGTCTGGTCTGGGCCGCACCACGAAGGGTCTGGTCCCACAGTTCCCCCGGCCCTGCTGTGGGAGAACACGGGACTTCTGTAAAGGGGCTCTAGATGGAGGGATGGCATGGGGGGCGCCAGGGAGGTGGGCTTAGAGGCAGGGCCTACCTCCCACCTGACGCCACAGGCTGTGAGTCACGGGACACTGAGATGAAGTGGACCAGAGCTACGTTGTAGTCTAACACACACACACACACACACACACACACACATCCCTAAGGACACGTGCAAACACGGCCAGCCACATACACACATGTACACATACAAACACACACACACGCTCACGCACACACATGACCACACGCACGCTGGGCATCCTGATGTCCGGAGGTGTGTGCCCCTATCCCGCACGCACAGCCCCATCCAGGCTTTGGATGGAGTGCAGCCCGGGCCTGAGGTGGCCAGGGCTGCCGCCTGGGAGGTTGTCCGTCATTTGTCAGGACGCAGATAGCCAGATCTTTCTCCCAAAGACCCGCCAGCGGGGTTCGATCCCCCACCTTCTCGTTGACATCCCTGAGCTTCACCATGGCACCTCACAGGGCCCTGGGATGGGGCGGGGGTGTGTCTCCAGGCTGGGAACCGCCCCCTTGGCCCCGTCCAAAGCAGGCCCTTGGGTCACCACCCACATGCCATGTCCACCTCCCACCTCCCGGGAGAAGCGTGCATGTGGAGATAGCGTTGGGTGTGTGTTTCCTTAATGACCCACTTACAGGCCGCCAGAGCCAGCGTTTGCATTATTAAACAGAACCCTCTGTAGACAACACATGCACCAGATTCCTCAATAGTCCGCATTTGGTCGTAATTAAAGGTAAAAAGCATGGACTGGGGTGGGAGGGGTGAGGCCGGCTCGCGGAGGATGGTTCAGCGGGCGTGGGGCTGGAGCGGGGGAGGCTGTTATTAGCACCAGCAAATGACAGCAGGCTGCCTTGGCAAGATGCCCGGCTCAGAGGCATGTGTGGAGGGCAGCAGGGCCGCGAGCAAGGCTGCCCCTCCACCCCTCCCCCGGTCAAGGGCGGGTGAGAGCTCGGACTCCTGACCCCGGTGGGGAAGGCCCTGCTGTGCGTGCTGGTCAGAGGGGCTGGGCGGGGCCAGGGTGGTGGTGGCAGTGTGGGCTAGATGTGGCCCAGAGTCCCTCCAGAACAGAGGCCGCTGGAAATCGGGGTCCCTGAGGCCCTTCAAGTTCTCTCTGCCCTGCACACACACAACATGTGAGCAGTTTGCTGTGTCTGCGGCTGCGTGTGTTATTCTGGGCACATTGGCCAGGACCCACCCCCGTGTGCCTGTGGCTGGGCCTGGGCCCGGACTCACCCGAGGCCTGGCGATCTGGCTGGAATCTGACCCGGGGTTCCGCAGGCCCTTTGTTCCCTGCGCTGCACTGACCACACACACGTTGGTGCCCCAAATGGCAGGGGTGGGTCCCCTGACCGGCCAGGGCCGGCGTCGCAGGGCAGGGCTGTGGGTACCAAGGGTCAGACTGGGGCAGGACCAGGGCCGTGCTGCGTTCCGGGGGTGCAGGGGTCCCTGTGGGTCAGAGTGGATCCCGGCAGCAGCAGCACCTGTCATTTGTCAGCTACTGGTGGCTGCAGCGTCCCTTGGCTTGTGGCTGCTTCACTCCAGCGCTTGCCCTGTGGTTACATTGTCTTCCCTCCCCGGTTGTGTTTAGGGACCATCGAGAAAATCCCCGGATCCCTGGAGGCCATGCATGGGGCCGTGAGCAGCAAGGTCAGTGGGGCGAAGTCTCTGGCTGCTCCTTGAGAGGATGACGGGCCTCCAATGCCTGCTGCCAAGTCACGGTCTCCCGCCTGTCCCACCCACGACAGTGAGTCTGGTTTGGCTTTGTCTGTCTGTCTGTCTGTCCCCCTCTGTGTAGGGCACCCTTGTGGTAGGACTAGGACCCAGCTGACCCAGTAGGACCCTCCCCTGCTAACTGATAACACCATCAAAGCCCCCCTCCCCCCGCCCCATCTCCAAACCTTCCCAGTAGATCCTGGGAGACTGGATTCAATCCCCAGCAGGAGGCACAGGACACCGGGACTTCTGGGGCCACACTGGTGCCCCCCAGATGGCAAATGTTTGCTGCCAACAGCTGGTGATGGCCCAGGGGCTGTGGCTTCCCTGAGTGCAGTTTAGGAGTGGGCTCTCGGCCACAAGTTGAGACCCCGCTGGGCCCCAAAGCGACGGCTGCTTGAGAAAGGTTGTGGTTTACCACATTGGACAAAGACCCCTTCTTCCAGTGCCCTCCCCCCTGCCCTGTGACTCAGCATGCAAGACCGAACCTCGCAGCCACCTCAGTCCACACGTCCACTGTCCCAGCGTGAGGCTGGGTCAGGGTCCTGAACGCCCTTCTCTCAGCCCTGGAAACCGTGCGGGATCCCAGACCTGGCTCCTCAGTCAGTGGTGGCCGCGGGAGGGGAGAATGCCCCAGACCCCAACCGACGCTATAGAGACCTGCTATGCCCCACAGATGAGGCAGGACAGGGCAGGCATCTGGACGGGGCAGCCACCAGCAGGGGCCAACGGGGCGTGTTCTCATGGGCAGATGGGGAACCAAAGAGCCTGCCCAAGGTCATGTCTGGGGTCGGAATGCTTCATCCCTTCGGCAGGTGGGGCGACAGAAGCCAGGAAAGGGCCAGGTCGGTCTGACTCATGACCAGGGACTGGGGAGGGAAGGGGGCCCTGAGTCATAGTCTAATGGCCCAAGACACCACGGTTTCCCTCCCAGGGCCGGCTGGAAGTGGACAAACGGCCGTTTCCCGCCCTGGATTTGTTTAAGCAGAGCCAGCTTGCTGCAGGAACAGAAAGGACTTAACTCCGGACCATTACAGAGTCAGGCTCCCAGTGTCGGTGGGAGCCTTGCAGAAACGGACTGCGTTGGACAGTAAGCACCCATAAACCAGACTCATGGTCAGAGGGCCCGATCTGACTCACAGGCGCCTTACAGGACAGGGCGGACGGGCCCTGAGAGTCCCGAGATCGTCCTTCCAGCACAGCAGAACCCTGACTCGGATGACCAGGCGGCTCTTGGAGAAGCTGAAAGAGGGGTCATGTCTGAGCTGGCCCCCCAGGGCTTCCAGACCAGAGTCCTGGGAGATGCGGGTCCTGATCTGGGCAGAGTTTTCAGAATTTACCTGCAGGTTCCAGGCTCCAGCAGAGGAAGAGGCAGGGATTTCTAGTGGGGGCCGGGGTCCCTCATAAGGGGGAAGAGGCAAGAGTACACAGAGGGCATGGCAGTTCTTGGGCTTCTTTTCCTAAGGTTACACTTTGAGGTTAGGATTTTCCTTTCACTCTTTACCGGAATAGAAAGCTCCACTGTTCCCATTGGGGCTGGCTGGTGGCCTCAGATTTCAGACCCTGCAGTTAGCAGTCTAGCTACGCCACGGGGGCTCTTGGGACAAAGCCAGTCCCTACACCTGTGGCTGCACCTGTGCCCGTGGTCAGGTAAAGTGGCACCGGCCCCAGGTTCGTGAGGGGAGCGGAGGGAGGGTAGTGTGGGGGGGTCCCTAGAGCAGCATCCAGCCTGGCCTCCTGGACGCCTTTACTCTGTGTGCCCTCTCCAGGGCCTGCTCTCCCTGTGGGGCCGGGGCAAACGGACAGGAGGCAGAGTGGGAGGAAGGAAACGCTGACACACAGTAGGCCCGTTTCTTCGGAGACGCGGGTGGTGCCCTCTCGCCTGTGTCTGTGCAGGCACCCCCCACCCACCCCCGCCCGCCCCGTAAGTGGATAAGCAGGAAGGAGATTTAATTAGGTGCCTGGAGCGGAGGCGTGGTGATTAGCAGCCGCATCCTCTAATGCCCTCCACGTTACACGCAGCTAATTATGCAGGCGGCAAGAAATGGATGTCAGTCCGTTCAGGCTGACTTTTTTTTCTCAATTTTGGAATCAGTGTATTTACTCAAACACACTAATGGGCTGCAAAAATTATTAACAAGAGAAGGGGAAAAAAGAAAGCTGTTTCCTCTTCTTGGGCGGGGAGGGGGCCCATCTCAGAGCAAGCTGGAGACGAGGCGGGTATCCCTCCCACAGCGGGCTGAGGGAGGGCCTGGGAGCTCTGTGCCTAGGGCTCAGATGTTGCCAGTAAACACTCCTCCCTCCCCCTTCCCTCCCCCCCACTTCTCCCCTTCTCTCCCCTCTCCCTCTTCTGTTCCCTCCCCCAACCCCTTTCTCTGCCCCCTTCTCTCCCTTCCTGCTTCTCTTCTCCTTGCAGGGCAGTGGGCTGGGGAGCAGGATGGAGGCAGGGAAGGTTGGGGAGGGGGCCCGGTTTAGAGAAGGGCAGGTCCATCAGCCCAGACAGATGGTTCCTACATGGGTGAGGCTGAGATGAGGCAGTGGGCAAGGCCGTGTGTGTGAAAGGTGTGGGTGTGCTCAGACCTGCAGGCATGCGTGTGAACATGTACATATGTATGTGTACAAGCATGCATCTGTATAAATTCGGTCTGGGTGGTGCTTGCACCTGTGTGTATGCACGAGCCAGCACGTGCATATGTGTGTGAGTATGCAGATGTTTGTGTGGGTATGCACATGTCTGCATTTAGGTGGGTGTGGTGTGTGCATGTGTGCACGTGTGTGTTAACTGCACACATGTATGTGTGAGTATGCACATGTCAGCATGTGAGTGAGTGTGGTGTGCGACCCCTGGGTTGTGTCCTTGTCACACACTCCCAGAACCCCAGCCATGTGGCCTGGGGCTTTCCTGAGGACCCACCCAAGGTGAGCTCTTGGCAATGAACATTAGCTCACGGTCCTGAGGCCTAGGTAAGCCTGGGAGCCTCGCCTGCTGTTCTGTATCCAGAGGGGCTGAGAGGACATGGTGGCTCAGAGGGGCTGAGGGGGGGAGGCTGACAGGTGGGGACCCAGGTGCCTGACCCGAGGGACTCTGCAGTGTCAAGCTGGGTAGACGAAAGAGCTTTCTATCGGGAAGTAATTGTGCGTCAATAACACAGCCCAACCCAGTCCAGGTCAAGTCCACACGTCCAACCTCGGCCGCAAGTCCGATCCCAGTCCCCGAATCCGTCTTCAGACACACAGTGATGGAGAGCAGGGGAGCGTCAGAGTCCCTGGAGCCCATGGCAGTGGCTCTGGCAGAAGGTGCAGCAGAGAGGGGTGGAGGCTCCCAGGATCCTCCTCATGACCAGGCCACGCCCACAGGGAGGCACCATCAGGCTGTGACCTGATTGACGGGCGAGACTCCTCTCCTACATGTCTAGTTGATAGGAAGTGGCATCACCACCTCACCTCTCTTAGGTCACTGGCAGCTCTGTCTGGGAACAGTCTCCCTATCGAGGGGCCTGGTGACTTGTGGTTCAGGGTACCAGAGACCCAGGTGGGATGATCTGCCATGAGCAGCTGGACCCCTATCCCTCTGGACTGGCTTAAGTTGGCATCCATCCCCCATCCCTCTGGGCAGGCTTGAGGCGGTCTGTGTCCAGCCGTGGAGGCATCCGGGGAGACCAGGGTCCCACAGAGTGAAGTTCACAGTGGATCTCCCCCCTTCCCCTGGAAGCTCCATCCTGGTCAATGAACAGCCAAGTGCAGGGCTGTTTGCAATAATCGGCTAGCCTGGGGACTCACGCTGGCACCCGTGGCTCTTAATTTACAAAGGAGAAGGGGTCCCGGGTCTCTGAGACACGACGGTCCTGGGGCCACAGTGGT
Source organism: Nesogale talazaci (assembly GCA_004026705.1). Taxonomy (NCBI): domain Eukaryota; kingdom Metazoa; phylum Chordata; class Mammalia; order Afrosoricida; family Tenrecidae; genus Nesogale; species Nesogale talazaci. The sequence continues at coordinate 60,750 of PVJH01011728.1, read as the reverse complement.
GAGAGCCCTGATCAGATAACCGCTAGGTCAGCTCCCGGAAACCCCCCCCCCCCCCACCCGCCCCAGCCCCAAGGAACAAGGTGGCAAGCTGCTCCATGACGACGGGCAGCACCGGACTCAGTGGGCAGCTCCGCTCCGCCCTGTGGGGGTTGAGTTCCCCACTGAGGAGAACGTCTCAGGCTCAGTCTTGGAGCCATGGCTGTAGCGGACAGGCTGATATCTAGATGCCTGCATGGAAGGCCAGCTAACAAATGAAGCCAGTGCTGAAAGAGTCGGAGAGTCCCCCGAATGCCGTCAGTCTGAAGCGGACCCGACCCAACGCACAGCCCAGAAAGAACAAACTCATTACCTGCCAGTTGATGCCGACTCCTGGTGGGAAGAAGACAGGGCTTTTCTACAATGACATACTCCAAACTAGGAAGTGAACTAGTCACCAGCATTTGGTGTGCACATTAAGTTAGCTTTTCTCCCTGAAGCTCCCAGTTCTCTAAGACCTTTGTGTGTCTCACAACCAAGCCTTTGAAGCCTGTGGGCGGATTCACACGCTGTTGTTCATGATCTCTAGTGGAGCCTGTGTAGCCACATCCGGGAGTCTGGGGTCTGGTCTTGTCACAGGAGACCTGATTCCTCCCTCTCCTATAACATGTGCATATGGCACAACCCCTTCCTGTGACGTATGTCCTGACCTGTAATGAATGGCCTGGCATGGATATATGAGGACTGGGAATAATAGAGGCTCTCTCTCCTTTCTCTCTCCATCCCCTCTCTGACCTCTCGAGCCCTGTGGGCATCTCACACTCTCAGACCCTCTCCCTCATGGAATCCTCCCCCCACTCGCTGTCTCTCTCCACGTGGACGGCCCCATCGGCGGAGGTGAGCATGCTACCATGATGTGAAATGTGTCTGACTCTTAAGATTTCTCTCTGTCCCATGCTCTCCATAACCTTACCAGAGTAAATAACAATCACCGCTGTACCACTGCGCCTACCGGACCCGTGACGTGTGTATCGGAGGCTGGCCTTCCTCTGCTAACTCGTGGTGAGCCCCTGGCACAGGGGGAACTGCCGGGCCCCGTGGGCTTCGAGACTGCAGCTCTTCATGGGAACAAAGACGAGGCTTTCTCTCCCAGAGCCGCCGGCAGTTTCATGCTGTTCCCCTCCCGGGTACCAGCTGATGCTCGGCCACTACGTTGCCAGGCTCTTCAGGACCCTCTGGTGGTCACTGGTGACTGGAACGTGCACGTGGGGGACAGAGAGGAAGGAGCAGTGCTTGGCAAACGTGGCCGTGGGGACAGAACTGGAGCGGGAGACAGGGAGACAGCATTCTGCCAGACCCGTGACTTCATCGCAAATACTGCCCCCCACTCAGCAACAGGAACGGCGACTGCACATGTGGATCTTGGTCGAGGGAACGAGCACCCAGGCGTCCAATCGACAGCATCTGCAGGAAGAGGTGCAGCGGAAGCCCAGTCTCACAGCTACACCCAGGCCGGGCCTGACTGTGGCACAGACCGTCAGCCCTTAGCTGTAAGTTCAGGCTGCAAGCAGAAGATGATGAAAGCAAATCCACCAGACAGCCCACATGGGACTCGGTCCGTCCCCTGCATTTAGCGACCGTCTCAGGAGCAGACGCGGTGCACTGAATCTGGACGACTGGGGGAGACCTGGCGGGGGACACGGGGAGGGGGCCATTGAGAACACCACCGTGAAGACAGCAAAAGGCCATTGACAAGACTGGACAGAAAGAAGAGACCCAAGGCGGTGTCCGGAGAGACACTTGAACATGGAGAAGCTAAATCGCGTGGAAGCCATGACACAGTCAAAGCACCAAAGGGAGCCCTTTCCAATTCGGCTCGAGAAGACAAAGTCCCGATGGAGACACAGGCACAGATAGGCTCGGGACAGCTGAGGTCTGGAATGTTCTGAGGGCCGCTGGAGCCTCTGATAAAGGGATTAAAAAAAAAAATAGAGGATGATCAGGAAACATGCAAGGACTTGGAGTGAGAGAACGAGAAGAGCCAGGAGGACACGCTCAGCATATCGCGGGCTGGAAGAAGGGAGGACGTTGAAGGACGCAGGAAGCCCACAAGACGCCGTGGAGTTGGCCACCATTCCACTGCGTCACCAGGTGGGACCAGTGGCACTGAAGGAAGAAACCCAGCGGTCAGGGACGGAGGGCACCGCGGGGAACGTCTACCTGCCCATGAAACCCTGGAAGCACTCGCGCATCTACCTGCGCCAGGACCGGGGAGGTCGCTCCCTGGCCGGCTGACTGCTCCCTTTCAAAGGAGGCCGACCCAGCAGCAGGTGAAAAGCATCCGACCTCGCCCTGAACCTCGCATGCCTCCAGGTCATGCCTTCCTGGAGACGGCACACTGATGGTGGCGGCACCTCGACCCGTGACGGCTGTTCGAGGCGCTGGGTCCCGAACTGGATGAGGAAGAAGGGACATCGTTGGCTGAAGGCAAAGCTTACAGCACAGGTAGGTTCCTTGTGATCCCTGGGTGAGGCCGAGGCACCTGCCCGCAGGGACCCTGGCACATGCCGTGCGACCTTGAGGGGCGCAGGGATTCCGGGGCACCACCTGGCGCCTGCACCCAGAAGCCTTGGTCTGAATAGGGCAAGGGAAGGACCTGTCACGGAGGTTTCCAGGCAGGGCAGGCGTGTGTGTTGGTGGGGGCCTTGTTTGTGCTGTTTTAATCTGCATGCTGAGCAGGAAGGCTGAGATGCGGGACCAGGAGGCACAGAGCGGCCACGGGCCCGGAGGAGGGTTCGCTGAGCACCGGCCATGCGCAGAGGACACGCCTGGCTTGTTGGAAGGGAGGAGGACACGGAGCTCTCTTGGATGGGCACTGAGGACTGTTGCCTTTGGTGCAGATGGCCGCGTGAGAGAGACAGGAACCGAGAGACAGCATCCGGGGGATGAAGAGAGTCTTTCGGCTGCACCTGACCTTCTGAGCCCGTCAAAGAGCAGAGGCGCCGCTCTGAAGAGCCAGGTGTGCCCGCTCGACGCGTTTTCAAATTCAGCTCATTTGCATATGAGAGCGGGCGACGGAGGAGGAAGGAAGATGGAGAATGAGCGTCTGTGCACGATGAGCCGCTGGAGCAGACTGCAGGTGGCCCGGCAGAGGAACAAGGACACCTGTCTGGCAGACAGACAGCCTCACTGCTCGTGAGAAGGCGGGAGGGCGGGGCGAGGTCTCGAGGACTTTGCATACGCTTTCCCGAGGAACCAGCCCCCCCTCCCCAGAAGGAGGACGTCCTACCAGTGAATCTCCGTGTATCTCATACAGGCGAGAGGAGGCGATCTTAGAAGAAATGGCACCGGATGCTCATGAGAAGTGGTCATGGTGATGGGAAAACCACAACCCTCAACCGCTGCTTGGCACCCATCCTTGGGAAAGAACAGCTGCCAGACAAGGAGAGCAAGGTGGTACAGTGGGGGGAGGGGGGGTCGTCAACAACACAGCGGAGACCCGCCATGAGAGGAGCTGACGCCCCGGTCCTTGAGAGAGTTGCCGCCATGGATATTCTACACAGCTCAGAAAGCAGAGTCCCTCGTTCTTTGGGCGTGTCATCAGGAAGGGACATGCAGGACATCTTGCTTGATAACGCAGAGGGTCAGCAAACCAGGGGAGGGCCCTCAAGGCAATGAGTTGGCCCCGTGGTGCAGCGATGGGCTCACATGGAGTAAGGGTGGTGGGGCTGGGGCAGGACAGGCCTGTCCCCTTTGCCCCCAGGGTTGCTGTGGCTGTGGCCATCTTGGTGGCACCTGTGAGGACAGGAGGTGCTCACTGAGTCGGAGTGGACTTGCTGGACGTGGGGTTCAGAGCAGGGATCTCTGAATCGGAGCATTCAACCCCACCCCCTCCGAGCTGGCCCCAACGGGGAGGGCTCACTCTCTGGGCTTGAATTCCCTGTGTGCCCTCCTCCACCCGCCACCCCTCTACCCGCCACCCCAGGTTCCTGTGGTTCGACTCAGTTTTCACATGGGAGGGGGGAGGTTGGTTCCACTACCTCTGATGCCCCCCTTGGGCAGCCCTCCCCCTTGGATAAGGAAAGAAAGGCTCTAATTAGCGGGGAAGTCAGCACGCTCCCCCCCCCCCCACTCCCCCATCTCGTCAAGGTCTCCGTGTCCCATTGGCACGGTCTGCAGAGAACGTGAATGGCAGTGTCTGCTGGCCCTAGACAGGCCGATCACAGCCCTCATTAGTGGTGTCTGCGATAATGAGGCGTCCCTGTGTTCTCATTAAATGCAGATTACTTCTGAAAAGGCACTCTGAGGGCATGAGCCCACGAGGCTGTCTCTTCCAGGGGCCCTGCTTCCTGGGGTGGAGTGGGGGGCAGCCCTGAGCCTTCTGCCCAGGCTCTGCAGGGGAGTTGGGCAGCCTCCCTGGCACCAGGACCCCAGGTGGGAGCCCGGGAACTGGGACAGGGTGCATGGAGCTGCACCAGGCTGAACTGGGCTGCCTCTTGGCCTAGGGGGTCCAGGGCTCCCGGAGCATGAGGCCACAAAGTGGGCAGCTTATCCGGTCCCCGGGGGTTGGGAGCTGGAGAGTGGGGAGTCGCTGGCATGCTTCTGCAGAGCCTGTGGGCAGTGCGCCCGCTCCAGGCGTCTCTTGGGCTAGCAGGTGCCTCACGCTCCATCCGGCGTCTCTTCTCTCTGATAAGCAGGCTCCTCGGGTGGGCTGAGAACCCACCTACTCCCAGCGACCTCATGACAACCAATGGCATCTTCAAGGGCCCTCCCTCCAGACAAGGCGGCGACCATGCGTCCTGGGGATCAGGACTTCCGCACATCTCCGGGGCACACACTGCCCCCACGCTTCATCGCTAGGCGCCGCTGGGTCCACGCCGACCCACAGTGGCCCCTGAACAGCAGAGTCCAGTCCCAGTCCCACCCCAGCCCCACCAGTGTCCCCACGCTGCAGCCCAGGGGTTCGGTCGCTGCGCCTGTCCGCTTTCAGTATGGGACACCCTCTACATCTCCACATCTGAGGGCCTTTTCCAGGGACCCCGCCCCCCGGATAGCATGGTCCAAGTGGGGCAGGACCCCCAGTCTCCCCACGCTTCCTGCTCAGAGCAGCTTGGCCCTCCTTGCTCCGAGGCAGAGGTGCCAGTTCTCCTGCATTCTTTCCGTGTCCTCCGCCCACCCCGCCACCCATTCTCCTCCGTCCTCCTCACCCACCACCTGGTCACCGAGAACCACTGCAGCTGGGTCAGGTGGACCCCGTCCTCTGAGCGTCGTCTTTGCTCTAGCACATGGACCCCTCAGAGGGGTCACATTCTCAGAGTTCGGGTCCTTGGGCAGGCGGGGCCCAGGGGCTTGTGCCGTGTGTGGCAGTGGTGGCAGCTGGTCCCTGGGTAACTGCCCATAGGAGGTGGGCTTGGAGGCAGTCAGCGGGGCTCTGGCCAGCCAGCCAGGCCTCCCTCAGAGGCAGTTCTTGCCCCCTCCTTCAAGCGTGCTTTCTGGGGGAGCCCCATGGCTTCCTGGGAGGGGAGGGCCAGGATCCCAGGCTGGGCAGTACCTTGCCCCAGGTGTGTCTCCTTGGTGACTTGTCCCTTGAAGTGTGGAGACCAGAGACGGGCAGAGGCCACTGGGCCGCCCTGGGCTGCTGTGAACACAGCTCTGGGGGATGTGAGCTGGCTCGGCTCCCCACCAACTGTCCTTTGTCCCAAAGCTATGGCGGTCACGCCCTCACCAGCTCCCGCTCTGCTCGCTGGTCCCAGCAGACATGGACTCTGAGCTGCGGCAGCCAGGTGCCCACTGCGGCCTGTCTACCTGCCGTCTGCTTACATGTGTGGGGCACCTGGTCGCCCCATCCACTCGGAGCGATTGTACCACCTCCCCTGGGGGCACTTCCGCTGTCCCTGCTGCCCCTGGGCCTCCTCACTGATCACCCGCCTCAGGAGTGTGGTGGGCCTGACTGTGAACAATGCATGCCCTCATAAGGAAAGCCCTGGCGTCCACTGGACACACGTGAGACATTTGCAAAAGGCAGGGTCACCTGCGTGAACAGAGGCAGGGACAGGATCTCCCTTGTCACGGTGCTCAGGTGAGTCAGCTGGGCGCTTTGAAGAGACCATTGCCAAGGCCTGGCAGGTGCAGGCTGGGGCGGCCCCTCGCTGGCTGCTCAGTGCTGGTGCCCAGTGCACTCAGGGGTCAGGAGCTCACTTGCTGACAGCGTCCTGCAGAACTACAGTCCCCTCCCCGGGGCCCCTTCAGCAAGATGCCTGGCCTGGTGTTTGGCCCCTATCCACAGCCCCTCAGCTCTGTGCTCTGCACCCAATTCCCTGGTCAAAAGCTTCTGGGGGACCTTGCTCATCTGTGTGTGTGGGGGGGTGACGAGGCCGGGGTCTGCTCTCTTCCCACAGGGGCAGTGCCTGAGCGCAGAGGGCAGCATTGCAGACCAAGAGACAAGTCTCTTGTCTCTTGCAGACCAAGAGGATGGCATGCTGCCCGCCGGGCACTGGCCACACGGGTCTTCCCAGGAGAGGTGGCCTGGGTGCCGCAGGGAGTGTGGTCCCAGAACACCGCGCCGTTTCTGCGTCCTCCTGCCTGTTATTGGGCCTCGCTGACCAGCACAGCTGACTGTGTGAGGTCAGCAGTCTAAAACCACCCGCTGCCCCACGGGAGGAACAGGAGGTTTTCCACTCCCATCAAGAGCGATGTACTCAGCGAGAAGGTCAGGGCACAGTGTAGCAACGAAGAAATATGCATCTTTCCTCTAGTTCTAAAATGCTTCCTCTCCCCCACGATCATGATCCCAATTCTACCTGACAAATCCAGCTAGGCCAGAGGATGTACACTGGTATGGACAGGAACCAGAAAGGTGGAGATTCCAGGACAGATTGTTTTAGGACCAGTGGGGAGGGTGGTGACACTGGGAGGATGGAAGGAGGGTGGAGTAGAAAGGGGGAACCGGTTATAAGGAACTACGTGTAACCTCCTCCCTGGGCTTCGAATAAATGGGGAAATGGGTGAAGGAAGACATCAGACAGGATTCAACAAGACAAAATTATAATAGTTTATAAATTATCAAGAGTCCATGAGGGAGCGGGGAGCGGGGAGGGGGTGGACAAAGGGAGAATCGATACCAGGGGCTTGAGCAGAGGGGGAGTGTTTGCGAATGATGACGGCATCAAAGGCACGAATGTGCTTTGCCTACAATGGGTGGATGGGTGCATTGTGTTAAAAGCTGGTAGCCCCCAATAGAATGATGTAAAAAATATTTTTATGAAACTATTTCCATAAAAAGAAAAAAAAAAGAGTGATGGTCTCAGGAGCCCCAGGGGCAGCTCTCCCTGTCCTCTGGGGTTGCTGTGGGCTTGTCTGGGCAGCCGTGCAGGGGGCCCTGCTCTGAGGGGGTGAGGGAGGACCCCCTTTCCTTCTCCTCTGTGAGAAGACGTCTATGGGCTCCCCCTACCCACCCCCATTGTTTCAAAACAGAACTAACTGCTTCTCCATTTCTCCTTCTGCGGAGGCCACTTTATGGAGCGCCCCACCCCCCACCCATATTTGTCCCTGTGACTGGTCCTTGCATGCAGCGGGTGCGCCCAGCCCTGTCCTCGCTGCCTCGTGCCTCGGAGTCTGTCATGGCTGAGCTGTCTCCCGGCAGCTTGACCAGAGAAACTAATCCCGGGAAGCTCGTAGGTGTGCAGGAGACAGCTCTGCCCCCACCAGCGATTGCCTATCATGAACACAGGCCGGCCCAGTCCAGATCACGTCCGTAAGTCCAATCTCAGCCCACAAACCTCTCTTCAGACTCACGCAGAAGACACAGGGTGCGTGGCTGGCTTGGCTCTCAGCGTGGCTCCACGTGGCTTGTTCACAGGAAGGGGAAGGCCGAGGCAGAGAGAGAGTGTGTCGCCCACGGCCAGAGGGAACGAGAGGACGTTCCCAGAATCCTCCTGCCTAGGCCACGCCCACAAGGAGGTCTCTCCAGGCGGTGCAACCTGATGGACAGGCCAGACCCCGCCCCTTTGCTCTTCACACCCTCCAGCCGCCACGAGTTATGTCAGGATGGCACGGGGCGGGCTGGGTCCTGTGGGTCGGAACCGACCAGTCAACCCCTGGCGACAGCAGCGTCCATCCTGTGGAAGGTCAAGGAGGCCTGGGGGCTCAGCGGGCTAGGCAGTGGGCCTGGTTCAACCCCAGCAGCACCCAGTGGGGGACGGCCACCCTGCCGCTCTTCCAGCTCCTGCAGATGGTGCTGCTGGGGGCGGTTCTGCAGGCGTCTCCCTCGGCCTTGGCCGGGGCCCTCTGGGGCACACACTGCAGGGTGGCCCTGCTGGGGCACCTGCCGCCCTGTGCTCGCTGAGACCACCCGCCCACTAGCCGTGGCTCAGTGCCGCTCCCTCCCCAGCCGTGGGCGAGGGTGCCCTTTGTCCCGGCTGCGCCCACACGCGCTGCTTTCTGTTTCTCTAAACCAGGCTCTGGTGTGAAAACACGAAAGGCCTCGGGGACTGTGGCGGAGCACGTAGGGGCGTGTGTGTGTCACCCCGTCTTTTCTCTCGAACGACGTGTGGGTGGCAACAGCGGAAGCCCCAGGAGCTGGGAGCTGTGCTCTGCTGGGCAGACGTGCAGGGGGCCTGGCTCCATCCCAGCTGTGTCGGGGACCCACCGTGTGCACCCCCAGATGCACCGGGGAGGGTGCAGTCTAGTGGAAGGAAGGACCTTGGCCCTGGATGTCCCCGACCTCGCTGGGGGCCCCCGCTGAGGAGACAGTCCCAGAGCCCGCTCCTGCCCCGCTGGCTGCACCTGCCATGCCCAGGAGCTCGTGTTCCATTGGCTTCCGGTGGGCACCCTGCTCCCCACTGGGGCTGAGCAGCCCGGCCCAGTGCTTGTGGTCTGCAGGAGAGCGGGGGTGGGGGTGGGGCTGGGGGGTCCTGACAGCCAAGCCCTTGATTATTTTAAACGTCCAACGTCTTCCAGTGTGTCTTGTAGCTGCACACGCCAGAGGTCACATGCATTCTCGCTCCTCCCCGCCAGCTCCAGCCACTCAGAGCAGTGTTGCCCGTTCCGCTTCCTGTCTCCATCCCTCCCTCACTCCCCCACCCCCTCACCTTTGTCCTGGGAAGATGCTGCCCCTCTGGTGATTTTAGCGTGCAGGCGAGTCCAGCTCTGCCTCCCTCAGAAGGGAGGCCAGGCACCCTGGGGGCTCGAGACGGCTGCCTGAGGACACCTCCAGGCCGCCAGCATGACCTCTGGCTCCTTCTGAGGGGTGAGTGGCCGGGGAACCTGGCCTTCTTTTAGAATTTGAGCTCGGTCCACACTCCTCATGGGGTCCCTGCCAGAGTGGTGGGCGGTGGCAGCAGGGCACCATCTAGTCCTTCCGGTCCTGGTGTTGTGGGCATCAATGTCTGCGTGACCCCCAGGGGCCCCTTGATGCCCCTCCCCCTCCTCTCCGGATGGGGAGAGGCCACCAGCTGTGCTTCCCACGTCTGTCTGCCCATGTGCTTTCAGGACCCGTCTCCTGCTCCTGAAGTGGGGTGCCCCACATCTTCTCTGTGGATCGTCCTGCCAACCGGCACCGAGGCCTCTCAGACTGCCAACCTGAGCCCTCCGGCCCAGCGACCCAGTCCCTGAAGGTGCCCGCTTACGTCTCAGAATCTTCCACGTCTGCGGCCCAGCCGTGTTACAGCCCCAGGAGGCCACAGGGGCAGCTTGGCCAGTCCAGGAGGGTCTCTGTCAGTTAGAATGGACTCTGGTATCCAGGACACAGCTGAGTGGACCATGGGAGCCGGGACTATGCCGCAGAGCCCGAGACCCCAGCGGCTCTGCCTGAGCGCCCCACAGCACGGGGCTGCCGGGGACAGAGAGTGGTTTAGAGGAGAAGCAGCTGCTGACAGGCCAGGGGGACTCAGGCCCATTCCCATCCTCTGGTACCAAGAGCTTGCCTGCGTACCAGACGGAGCCGCAGCAAAGCCAGCCCATGCCCAGGGCAGGTGGTGCCTCTGTCAAGTCTTTACTCAGGAAAGGCCTCTGGGCCGGCCAGCCCTGCTATCCCATGCAGAGACCCTTCCTGTGGGCTCTGGGGAGCCTTCTCTTTCACCCCAGTGGCTCCCAGAGGAGCTGGGACATGTGGAGCTTGCGGAGTCCCCTGTGTGTGACTCTGTTCCCCGTCTGGGACCCTCCCAGAGCTAGGATGGATCATGGACTGAGTGGCTCCCATCTGTAAACTGCCCCTGCGGGGTGTGTGCCTCTGCACGGCTGCTCCCAGCACCTCTGCTGCCCGGCTCAGGGAGGGAATCAAGACTCCGTGGGTCAGTGGGCTCGTTCACCCATGGGGGCTCCTGGCTGCCCACCTGGCCAACAAGGGCCTGGTGGTTTATCAAGAGTGGCCGGCCGGCAGCAGCGAAGTGGAACGTGTGTCCCTGGGCCACACCTCAGGCCAGACACCCCTGGCCCTCTCTGCAAACCAGAGGCGCCGAGCACTGTGTACTTCATGCCTCTGGCCCTGCACAGGGGTCTTCATGACGTCGTGGGGAAGCCGGCACTGTGCTGACAAGGGGGCGGGGGTGGTCCCTGCTGGGCCAGGGGTTGCTGCTCCCTGAGCTCTGCAGCCAGTGGCTGTGCGTGAGGGGGAGGGACGGGGCAGGTGGTCATTCAGCTCTCTGGGCTCCCTCTGGTGGCCAGGACACATGCTGAGGCCCACAGGCTGCCCCCCGCCCCCCCAGCCCAGCGTTCTCCCCAGTGCAGCACGGTCCACAGAGCACCATGGACAGATCATGTGACTGTGGGCACTGGCCAGGGGGGCCAGGACACAGAGAGGGGCTGTCCTGGCCAGCGTGGACACTGCTGTCTGGGGTTCGCCTCCCCGCTCCCAGAGACTCCTGGGTCAGGGTTCAGGTCACAGGTTCAGGGGGGGGCAGGCAGACTGTGGCCAGAGAGTGTCTGATTCTGGAGCACAAAGACCTCAGTCTGGGGCATTCCCAGGGTCTCCCAGCTGAAGAGCCCTCACTGGGGGTGTTCCTGCCACCTCCCTCTCCCTCCCAAAGAAACCTCCCCCAGCTGCTTGCCCCCTCCCCAGCCCAGGAGCCCATGTACGGAGTCTGACACTAGGACAGAGACCCCCTTCTCCCCAACTCCCTGGACCCCTAAGTGCGGGCTCCGTTCAGACTTCCCTTGCAGCTGTTGCCCAAGCTCCAGCCCAGGGCAGGCCCCACCGCCTGCATGCTGACTTGGGCTGGCCTTTTGCCTGCATGCCAGACCCCTGAAGGCACCTGCATGCCCCGCCCCAGCTGTGATGAGCTCGGAGTGACCCTGCGCGTGGCTCTTGCTGCTGTCACTCTAGGAGACACCCCTAGGGTGTCCAGGCCGGGCGGGGGCTGGCGGCTCTCCCAAAGCTCTCTCTCTCACTGCTCCTGCAGGCAGGCAGGCAGGCGCCCATCCCCGGAGGGTGGACAATGTTACGGGCGCGGGGAAGCAGATGGGGCTGTCACTGCCGCCCCTCTTCCCGAACCCAGCGGAGCATGATGGGACTGGGACCGGCTTCTCGGAGCAGCTGGCCGGCTGAGCGCGGCTGTCCCCAGGGGCCCCCTGACGCCCATTAACAGGACATCATGTGGCAGCGACGGAGACGGGCCTCTGGGCCACGGGCCTGGCATCCCGGGGGACGTCCCTGGCAGGCCTCCATCACGGGGTCTCATCTCAAAGTGCCTGGCTCCCTGGCTGAGCAGGTCTGAGCAGAGGCGTTGGCCGGCTGGACCGTGGCTCTGAGGCAGCCCCCTCTTGGGCCACCTAGACCCGTTTGGCCAGGTCCTGACCCGCTGTCCTTCCTTCCCATTCTGAAGGAAGCCCAGTGGCATCGGGGTAGGGCTGGATCCCATAGGTCCCAGCAGAGGAGAGCAGCGGAGACCACATAGATGCCCCACGGGGTGTGTTCCACTCAGCAGCGGTGAGTCCACTCACTCTCCAGCGCCCTGGTTCGGACCCACGGCGACCCTGCTGGACAGGGAGAGCAGCCAGTGTCCATGGGAAGACAGCCTTGCCTTTCTCCTGCAGGCCGCCTGGTGGTTTGAGCCCCTGGTATGGAGGTTTGCAGGCCAGCTCCTAGCCCAGGCCTGCTGCCTCACGTGTAGGGGGTGGAGGTCCAGATTCCGGGTGCCGGTGCTATCTCCGGCATTTCCCCGACGCAGAAGGACTGTGCCATGACAGAGGTTCCTGTGCCCTCACTGAGTGAAACAGGATGGCGAGTCGCAGGTCTCACAAACGTCTGTGTCGGGGAATAGCACTGCCTGCCCCGTCTGTCTGCCCAGAGCCCAGCTCTGGGGCTGCAGGGCTCGTCGGGTGGTGTGTGAACATCTGTGCCCCAGTCTTAAGGGTTTGTTCACGAGGAACTCCCGCAAGTACCCTGGCTGGGTGAGACCGTGTGTGTATGCTCACGGACGGTGCCACCCCCAGTCCCCACCACCCCGCCCCACCCCGCGCCGCACTGAAAGGGGTCACGTTTAGGCGTCCTGGGGGACATGAGGAAAGCGCAGAGGCCACCACAGCCGACGTAGGGGCGGGCAGAGAGGCAGGCGGGCCTCCGGCAATGAGGACCTTGCCCTGCAGGTCCAGACCCGACGCCAGACCACTCCACCTCGCCCGCCTCAGAGGGCAGGAGAGGAGAGGGCGGGAGGCAGGGTGCCAGGAGGAAGTGGGGTGGGGGTGGGTGGCGGAGGGGAGGGTGATGGACATTAGAATCAGAATGTGATCCAGGCGCTGTGGAGGACACTGATGAGCACCGCCTCCGTCTCTGTCAGTCAGAAGCTGGGGGACACAGAGACCGTCAGAAGACATGTGCACCCCTCCCTCTCTCTCACATCTGCCTACCATTTATCAATCAACCAATCATCTATCTGTCTATTTATCATCTATCTATCTATCACTATCATCTATTAATCACCTACCAACTATTAATCAATCATCTATTATCTATCATCAATCAATCAATCATCTATCATTTATCAACCAATCATCTACCTATCTATCCATCTATCATCAATCAATCTATCCATCTATCATCTATCAATCAATCATCTATCTATCCATCTATCATCTATCTATCAATCATCTACCATTTATCAATCATCTATCTATCTATCCATCATCTATCTATTTATCCATCTATCATCTATCAATCCATCTATCAATCAATCAATCATCTGTCTATCATCTATCTATCTATCATTATCTATCATTTATCAATCACCTACCATTAATCAGTCATCTATTTATTTATCTATCATCAATCAATCATCTATCATTTATCAACCAATCATCTATCTATCTATATATCCATCTATCATCTATCAATTAATCATCTTTCTACCCATCTATCATTTATCTATCAATCATCTATCATTTATCAATCAATCATCTATCTATCTATCCATCATCTATCTATCCATCTATCAATCTTCTGTATATCCATCTAACATCTATCAATCAATCATCTATCAATCACCTACCAACTATTAATCAATCATCTATCTATCATCAATCAATCATCTATCATTTATCAACCAATCATCTATCATCTATCTATCAATCAATCATCTATCTATCCATCTATCATCTATCAATCATCCATCTATCTATCTATCTATCTATCTATCTATTATCTTTCATCTATCTGTCTAAGCAGCCAGTGGTAGAGTGAGCCATGTGATGGGCTGTTACCCCACAGGCCAGCAGTTCAAAGCCACAGGCTGTTCTGAGGGAGAGGACGAGGCTCTCTCCCCCCATCAAGAGTGACCGTCTCCGAAACCCACAGGGGCAGCTCTGCTTGTCCCTCAGGGTCGTGGTCAGTTAGATGTGACTGGATGACAGTGAGCTGATAACATATACATACATACATATATATATATATATGCAGATATATGTGTATATGTAACCACCCCCAGGATGGAGACACGATTATCGCATCATGATTTTAAAAGCAGTTTTAATAAAAAAGCAAGCAACTCTATCAATGCAAATGAGAAGTTGGGAGTGGAGACCCGAAGTCCATCTGTAGACAGTTGCTATCCCCCCACGGAAGGGATGATTCAAGCAGGTGCAGTGTATGTGACAGTCATCTGCTTACGTTAATTTCATGATTGAGATGTAGGGGTGGAGTCTGGCCTGTTCATCTGGAGATAGCCGTTGAGTAGCCAATGAGGGCTCCGTGTGGACATGGCTTTCTCCTGAGACTTCTGGGAAATGTTACGGTATTTCCCTCATGAAGATGAGAAGTTATCTCCCCAGTGGTTGGGAGACGATGAATGACGGAAAAGACAAGCAGGCAGCGTCTGAGAAGCTGGAGGAGTTGGCAGAGAGACCACGCCGCTTTGTCCTGATGCAGCCAGATCTCTGAGGCTGAGGCGGCCACATGGAGACCTCTGCCAGTGATGAGTTGCTTCTGCTGTTGATGGACCCTGAGCCCTGGAAATGAGGAGCCATGTGGAGACCCCTGCCAGCGCCAGGACTCTGCACCCACTGACCTGTGATGTCGTGAGTCCAAAGGAGACTTTATAGACTGATTTCGGGCATGTGGGTTAATATCGGATTTATGACTTTGAACTGGACTGGGCTCAATGTCCTGTTCCTCTTGTATATAAACCTTTTTCTTATATCTATATGTGTGTCTATGAAATTTGTTCCTCTAGCCTACCTGGACTAACACACACCAATGAAACACACATCATTCCTCTCGTTCCTGAATGTACACCTCCCCCCCCGCCCCACTACCATAACCCAGTTCTACCTTATAAATCTGGCTAGACTGGAGAACATACGTTGGTACAGAGAAGCGTTCTCAACACATAAAATCTAGGACAGATAACCCCTCAGGAACAGTAGTGGGAGTAGCCCATGTCCGAGGTGTCCAGGCTGTGGCGGGACCAGGAGGTCATCACCCACCTTTGTCCTCAGAGCTTCTCCACAGTACTAATTGCCTGGCATGGACGAGCTTGTGGCTGTGAGCTGGTGCCCACATGGACTGGCAGGCAGGGATGGTGTCCACGTGGACTGCGCAGGCCAGCGAGCGAGTGGACCTCCTCTTGGCACCTGGGGGTGCTGCCCTGGGGCTGTGGGCCGGGTCTCAGACTCCAGAGGGGCATCTGCACCCACTGGGAGGCACATGAAGGACTGACGGACTGAGTCGTGAGGGCACTAATGAGGTCCAGGGCTGCCCAGAAGTCTTTGAAGACTCTCCTAGCAGAAGCTTCAGCTCACCATAATGGACAAGCTCAGAGCCTCAGAGCCGTGGCGTGTGTGTGTGTGTGTGTGTGTGTGTGTGTGCACGTGCATGCACGTGGGTGTGGGGGCTGGGGGTAGGACTTCCATCTCACAAAACCACACATACAGAGGAAGCACGATACCCCTCACCCAGGTGTTGCCCTGCCAACAGGAGAGGGGGACACGTGGGCAGGGACTTTGAACCTGTGCTCTTTATTCCGGGTCACCTGCTTGCCCAGCAGGACTAGGTCTCTGAGGTCCAAGGGCCCCTCTGCCTTGCCCCTGACCTCTCCTCTCCTATGCTTCAGAGCCGGGAGGCCCAGGGTGGAGGGGACAGGCCAGGCTAGGTGGGGGGTGGAGACAGGTGGGTTCCTAGCCAGGCATCTGACCTCCCCTGGCCTGATCCTGGCCCTCAGAGACACAGGTCCTGGCCTGAGGCGAACTTGGAGCTCCTTGAGGGGAGAGGGCACAGATGTAGTGGCCTCCAGCTCACAGGTGAGACTCCATGGCAACCTTTGCTGTCAGTGAGGAGGGGGGTGTGGTAGGGCTGCTCTCTGCTCAAGGACCGTGGGAAGCAGGTCCGGGTTGGTGTTGGCCCGAGACCTCGCTCCCGGGTGCAGGGAGGGCTCTGCCCCCAGCCGGCCTCCATGGCCCTGCACTGAGCACCAGGAGGCCCAGGGACCCCACCCCCTCCGAAGTCCCCTCTCTTTAAGTGGCCCAAGGAAGGGGTATCCAGGTCCCACACCCTCGGGAGGAGAGCAGGCCCACCCTGGCCGCATTTCTCCAGGAAGTGGCTGGAGAGGAAGGAGCCCCGGGGACACTGGTGGAGCCCGGACAGGTGCTCTGGCCCCCGCCTTCCGGCCAGCGTGGTTGAGGGATGAATATTTCATGTGCCGAGAAGGCGCTGACATTTTGCTGGATGGCTTCAATTAGTGCCGCAGCCTCGCCCTTGTGCTAATAATCAGCTTGCTGATCATAATGGTTTATTAATCTGCTTCTCGGTGGGGGGTCGCACAACCGCAGCCCACAGAGACCCCCCGCCGCTCCCTTGATTGGATGGAGGGAACTCAGGCCCCAGACGGCTTGGGAAGGGGGCTGGGCTCTCGGAGGCACGGGGCGCGGGCTCCGTGGCCCCTTCTGCTCTGACAGGAGGGAGGCGTGGCTTCCTCCTCTCTGCTGTCACCCATGGGTGCTGTCCCACGGTGGGATGATCGCTGGGGGTGCTGGGATTCTTGGGTTACCAGAGACAAGTGGAGCTGGGGTATGGAAGAGGGGATGATGCTGGACATCGCTGGTGGCCCGGTGGGAATCTTGATGGTCATTTCTGCCCCGGCTGCCTGCTGTGGATCACAGGCCTGGCCTATGGCTGGGACTTGGCCCGGCATGGCATCAGGGCCTGGCACTGCCACCTGCCCCACCACAGACGTGGTCTTCTGATGACCAGCACCTGCCAGGGAGGCACCGCAGACAGTGGGCCAGGCGTTGGAAACCCCGCTTCTTGTCTCAATTCGCGGTCCATGCTGTTGCCCACAGACCACCAGAGCGTCTCTACTGCTTGTCAGACAGATGCAGAGAGCCCACTCTTGCCCGGACGGCCCCTGCTCTGCCTGGGCATGTCTGACAGGCAGCTTTCTCCGAAGCCGGCCTGAGTCTGAGCAGACCCAGGGTGTGGCTGGCCTCGCAGGGGTTCCCTTGGGCACGGTGGACTGCTGGGCAGTTTAAGTTGACCTGCAATGGCCAGTGATGTGTCCACAGACACCTGCAGTCCTGTTGGGATGCCTGAGACCCTCACTCTGGGAGGATGGGCCCGGGTTGTGCCCCAGGTCGTGCTGAGTCTGGAGGTCTAGGGATGAGGTCTCTAGGAGGTTCCTCCTGGCCTGTCCTCATCTGGAAGCTTGGGGGAGACCTGGGTGGGAATCAAACCAGGGCTAAGCAACTTTGAGTAACTCTGATTCTGCCCCCATCCTGCCCAGCAGTGGATGGTGGCCGGGCCGAGGCATGCCAGACCCCTACCCAAGCACTGGCTTGTAGCCCCCGAGGGCCCTTGTCTTGGCCATGGGGTGCAGAGGTGCTGACCCAGGAAGACCAGCAGCCCTGTCTGTTCAGTTGACATGGCTGGGGACTTTCCTCCTGGGATCGGCCTCTGTCCCCTTGTCTCTCCCTGAGACCCCTCAGCTGTGTGGCTCCTTCACAGGGATCAATGTCAGTCACGGTTCTTGGGGTGCCCATGGTGGTCTTTTAGCCCGTACAGGCCCACCGATTCTTCTCCAAGGAGGTGCTGTCCCCCCGCCCCATCTTACACATTGGCTTCTGGCTGACAGGGTCCAGCGTGACTGTGGGTTGTCCTCCGTGGCACCCATGCCTTTGATTGGATGGAGGGGATCTGAGTGGATGGAGGGGACCTGATTGGATGGAGGGGATGCCTGAGAGGTGATTTCTGCACCCCGCCTGCCTCAGTGGGGCTGTACAGCAGCTCCACAGGGCACCCTACACCTGCGGCTGTTCCTCTTCCAGTCCTGGGATCAATCCCTCCTCTAAGGAGAGCGGAGGTTCCGGGGGAAGTGAGACCTGTGGCAGCCACGCGGCTGTGTGGGTCTCAGTGTATGCGCCCCAGCCTCTGTGTGTGTGTGAGTGTGAGAGTATGTGAGCGTGTGAGAGTAAAGAAAGTGTGAGTGTGAGAGTGAGTGTGTGTATAAATGTGAGTGTGAGGTTGAGAGTATGTGAGAGTAAACAAAAAGAAAGTGTGTGTCAGAGAATGTGTGTGTGTTTATGGGTGTGTGTGTGCATGTGAGAGTGAGTGTGCGAGTGAGTGTGAGAGTATGTGAGTGTGTATGGATGTGAGAGTGCGAGAGAGAAAGTGTGCGTGTTTATGGGTGTGTGCGTGCATGTGAGAGCGGTGTGTGAGTGTGAGTGTGTGCACTTGTGAGTGGCTACTGGACTGAGGGCTGGGCACACATCTGAGAGGTGGAAGGACAGAGATGTGCTGGCATCTGCTCGGTTCAGAAGGAGGATGGATGGAGATGGGAACCTGGAGGCTGAGGAGGGGGTGGGGGACTCCAGGAAATGAGGGGCAGGAGGGGAAGGGGGCGAGGGTAAAGAGGGGGATGAAAAGATGAAGACAAGAAGGGGAATGTGGGGAAGGAGATTAAGGGAGGGAGAGGGGGGAGGATGAGGAGGGGATGCTGGTTACACAGGACGGGAATGAAGGAGCCCCCCAGAGAAAGCCTCACTGCATATCCAGACCCTAAGGGAGCCCTCCTGAGGAGAGTGGGGTGTCCTCCCCATGACCACCACCTGCGCCCCCGTGTCAGGGCAGGTATCTCTGTCTCTGAGTGCCCAGCGTGCTCTCTGTTGGTCCACACAGGCCACAGACCGTACTGAAGCTTAGCCTGAACTCCCTTCTGCCGGCCTGGACTTAAGCCCAACATTGTGCCCCAGTCCTGAGAGCCCGCTCCCTGGTGGGGAGTGATTCTGACCTGACCCCAGTTCCTCTCTGCCCCCCAACTCCCATTCCTTCTCCCTGCTCCTGCCCCCAGCCTCTCCCTGTCCCGACTTCAGCTTCTCCTGACCCTGGAAGACCCTGAGCCAGCTCTCAGGATGTCTCTGGACTGTGACTCTCCCTGCAGACGAAGGCCCTGGGTCCTTTCTCCCAGCACCCCACACCCTGAGCACCTCACCCAGCACCGTGCTCCCCATTCTGCTTCTACCCTCTCCATGTCCACGAGGGAAGAAGGTGCCTGTGATGAAAGGCTTGACCTTGAGCTGCAAGGTCAGGATTCTGACCATCCCAGGCTGCCTGGCAGGACAGACCCGGTGGTCAGTCAGGACAGGCCTTGACCACTCAGCAGTCCCCCTGCACACGGGCTCCTCTAGGGTGGGCGGCCTCCATAGTCGCTTCCACATGGGCCTGTGAGCAACCCCTTGGGACTCCTGCCCTGTCCCTCCCCTGATGCTGACTGCTCTGCCTGTGCCAGCACAGAAACGCCCTGGTGACCCCTCCCACAGCCGCAGGCCCCGGCTCCCACCCTCCCTGGCTGCAAATCTTGAGAAAGGTCACCCATCACAGCTGCCCTGGAAGCGGCCCTGCTACTCCCCCCCACCTGGGAGGGCAGCTTTGGTTTGGGCAGAGCAGGTCCAGCTGTCAGAGGGCAGTCTGTGGGGACGGGGAAGGGGTGGACCCAGGCTCCCGTGTCTCCTACGTCTTCCTGACAAGGAGGTCCTGGTCCACTTCTTGTCCCAGTATGTGATCAGGGCAGCTAGAAGGAACAGTCCCACGGACTCTGGGACCTGGGCCCCTGGGTGACGGACCTGGGCGAGGGAGGAATGAAGGGTGGGTGGGGAGGCTAGTGGGACGGTGTGGGCTTCAGAGTCACGGGCCAGGTGTCTGTCGCTCACCAGCTGGGGCTGCCCCACTTTGGGGGCTGGCTTGTCACCGTCTGCATGCAGAGCCCTGTGTGCCAGGGGTGGGGGCAGGGTGTATGATATATCAATGGGGCGGGGGAGGGGGCGCCCAGCCTGCTGCTGCTGCTACTGTGGGGACTGTGAAGGCACTAAGGGTGCCCAGTGGGGTCTTTGGGCTAAGAAACCCTCTGGGTTGGGTCCCTAGGGGCATCCACCGGTGTGGGTGCCCAGGAGGGAGGGGAGAAGAGAACCAGGGTGGGGCCTCCCATCTCCCTCATCCTCCTGTATTGGGATAGTGTGCCCACCTCCCCCTGCCCTTGCCCATTGCCCATGTGGTTCCCCCCCCCCCCCCATCCTCTCTTGCCCGGATCTCTGATCCTCTGCCTGTGGGCTCTGGGCCTCAGGGGACAGGTCCCCTGGAGCAGACACAACAGCCCAGCACCGCGGGGCCACATTGGACACAGCCACCTCTTTGGAGCCAGCCCTCTGGGGACTAGGCTCTGCGGGGGGATAAGAGTTGCAGCGGGGTCTAAGTCAGATCACCGGGCGTCCCCAGGCAGTCTCAAACCCACTGAGCTGTTTACCGAGCACTTAGGCCGTCGGCAGCTGCACAAACAGCCTACAAGCCCATGTCTCCTTCCCGTCCTCCCTGAGGGAGCCCACGGTGCAGCTTGGCTCTGCAGGTGGCCTCTGGGAGCCCCCTTTTGGGTATCTGAGGGGTTGGTGGGGGGCTGGCCAGGGAGGGTCCCAGTCATCTGTGGCCCAGTCAGTCCTCACTGCCCCTGCACGGCCCTAATGACCGGGATGATGGGCTCCAGGCCACATTCTGTCTCTGAACGCAGCCCGCAGAGACAACCCACGCCACTGCCTCCATGTCGCGGGCATTTAAATTGCCGTTTTATTTAAATTTATATCCGAAGATACAGCAAAGAAAGGGCCATTTCAAAGTCAGTTTCTGCTTTATGGCTTTACAGAGGATCGCATCGGGCAGCTGTTGGAAATAGCTAGATGCTCTCGGCACACCAGAGACGATCACGTGGGGGCGGGGGGAGACTGCTCTGCCTAGCAAGAGAGTCCGAGTCTGAGAGTCAGCTTTTGGCCCCCAAGACCAAACCACCCCAGCCCAGGTCCTAGTAGCAGGCCCAGCCCCATCCCACGCCCAGCCCAGGTCCTAGCAGCAGGCCAGTCCCAGGCCAGGCCCAGCTCAGGTTCTGGCAGCAGGCCAGTCCCAGCCCAGGTCCTAGCAGCAGGCCAGTCCCAGGCCAGTCCCAGCCCAGGTCCTAGCAGCAGGCCAGTCCCAGCCCCAGCCCAGTCCCAGCCGAGGATCAGGTCAGGACCTAGCAGCAGGTCCAGCCCCAGCTCCAGCCTGGGTCCCAGCCCTGGACTGAGCTCTGAGTCCTGAGTCCAGCGAGGTTCAGCTCCAGGCCCAGTCTCAGCTCAGACTGTGATGGGAGGGCTTCTCAGGATTCCCAGAGCTTTGCCAACATCCTTCTGCAGTCCTACTGTGCAAACGGCGGGCTCCTCAGGAGCTGCTGCCCCGGCAGCTGGCCCCACAGCTGGAGAAACACCTGCCCGGGCCCTGAGCCAAGAGCCTGCACTCAGGCAGCCGGCCCCTGCCCCTTCCTGCGACCTTAGCCTGTCCCCTGGCTTTCTGAACACCCCCGAACCAACCTGCCCTGCATCCATTCCAGGCTGTAGGGCTGCTCCTGCCCCTGAGAGGGACAGAGGCCACTCACCTCAAGTCAAGCCTTGCACAGCGCGGCCCCACAGAACCGCTTCCTGTCAGGGGTCACCTAGACCTTCCTCCACTGCCCCACCCCCACAACCCTCCTGCACTCAGGGTGGGAGCTTGCTATGACCCTAGGCAGCCTTTGTCCTCCCTCGGAAGTGGCATTCAGGTGGGGTGTCCACCTACGTGCCAAGGGAGGGAAGCTGGCATCCGGGCTGTGTGCTCTCACTGGGCCTCCCTCGCCGTGGACCAGGCTCAAATCCTGGGGCCTCCGTGGGGCTAGGGGAGCAACCGCCCCACCCCACCCCTCCCCCGGGGAGCTGGCCAGAAACATGTTTCTTAAAATACAGGCTCTCTTTTGGGAACAGTGCTTTGGCAGATAAAGTGTGCAGCAGCCAGGATCAGACTGAACGGAGCGCAGCACCTCCTTCCCCCCCGCCCCGCTCCCCATCCCCATGTCCATTCGGACTCCCGGCCACTCTGCAGGCATCCACTCCGAGACAGGTCAGCCCCGTCTCTCTCCAGCGGGGTGCCTGGCGGGTTAGCAGCCTCACCCTGCCCAAGGCCAGCTTCCCCCCAGTCTCGCTCCTCCCGCCCGCCCACCCGCACGGTGTCCGCCTTCTGGCCCACAGCCCGTGGGGGGACATGCGGTGACTGGCTGGCTGGTGAGCCCACATGGCTACATGGTTACTAACCAGAGGCCACTGGATTCAAGGAGCCACGCTCTGTCTGGTCCTGCCTGGGAGGCTGGCTCTGAGCTGGGCACACTTGTCTAGGTGGCGGAGTCCTGCAGACCATACGTGGGCCCCAGGCACGCTAGGGCACCCCCTGCTCACCCCTGGCCCCTGGGGGTCCCTGTTCTGCCCTGGGTCTCTGCAATGCCCTGGAAGGGAGTCATGCCCAGGGTAGCCGTTCAGATTGGCTTTGCCCATGTTGCTCCGCTCTCGGTGCCGAGGGTCCCCCACGTCTTTGCACGACTCCAGGGTCTTTCGGGGTGACCAGTAGCTGGGCGGCTGCGCCCGTCCATCCTGGGCTGGTTGGCGCCAGGGTGCTGGGCTGTGTCAGCTGGGGATGGAGCACGAGGCCCCGTGACGCAGTCGCTTTCATGGCACGCTGATCGTGTCTAAGTACCCCCATTTGTTCAGTCCTTCCTAGAGCCCTGGGGGGCAGAGAAGGTCCAGGGTGGGCCACTCATCATGAGGCCAGCAGTTCAAAACCACCAACCGCTCCTTGGGAGAAAGGTGAGGCGCTCTGCTCCCATCAAGAGACCCACAGGGGCAGTTCTCCCCTGTGCTGCAGGGTGGTCGTGAGCCTGCGGTTGGCTGGGCAGCAGGGAGCTGGGTTCATGGAGTGGCCATGGTTCTTCAGACATGTCCCCAGGACCCCCTGGACGTGGAATAGCAATGACTGTGGAGATCCAGTTTGAGGCTGACCTTGTCCTGGGGTGCATGTGACGTTGGGGAAGAAGTCCCCCAGGAAGTCGATGTGGGGGTGCTTCAGCCACCCCGTCTCTTCACGCTCTCCGGGTCCCGCGATGCATCTGTGGTCTTGCTGTCTCTGAAACTGGCCCATGGGGGGGCGGTGTGTGGCTGCGGCTGGTGGCCAGCTGAGAGGAGCCGGGTCCCACCCACAGCTGGGGATCCTGCAGCCTGGCTCCCAAAGACGGGGCTTTCCCTGGACTCAGTGGCTCCCGGCCGAGCACCCGCTCTCAGCCCCCCGGGCATGGCGGGGAAGGGGCTGGCGCTGCTGCCTCACGCGGGCCGGCTGGCTTCCAGTGGGACTTGCTGCAGCAGCTCCGGGGGCCCGGCCAGATTGGAGTGGGCGGCCAAGGAGTGGGAGGTGAGGAATGAGACAGTGGGTACCGCCAATTCTTAGAAAAGAAAATTAAAGCTTGATCTTATTTTTTTAAACTTAAAAAAAAAATCATCACTCTGCATTTCGATTGACGCCACCCTGGAAAGGCAGGTTCTAGGCTGCGGCATTAACCCTTTCCGGGCAGGATTCTTGGGGACGCCGAGCCGCGGGGACGGAGCAACAGGATGACCCCCTACCCCTGCATTCATCAGAAGGGAAAGGCCATGAAGGGGCCATCAGGGGGACTTCCTGAGCTGGGTGTGACCATCAGGCCACTTGACGGGCACAGGCTGAGACCCTGCATGCAGGACCCTGATGTGGCAGCCGGTCTGGCCCGATTGCCCATCTTTGCTGGACTCTGGGAGGGACTGGGGGTGACACCAGGTCAGGGACTGTCCTTCCTTCTGTTTGGGGTGGTCAAGAGTGAGGATGCCTCCCCCCCACCCCACTTGGACTGCCGGCCGGCTCAGGCCTGCACAGGTGGGATGGTGGCAGTCAGTGGTGCCTGCACAGGTGGGACGGTGGCAGTCAGTGGTGTCCTGGCCCCCTGAGGTGAGAGTCTTAGGGAAGGTGATCTCCAGACCCTTGTGGTGGGTCCCGGGTGTGTGCCTGGGTCAGTGTGTGTGTGTGTGTGTGTGTGTGCACGTTCATGCCTGTCTCTATGCAGCCTCTCTGTGCGGGTACATGTTTGTGAGTGTATAGACTTGTTCCTTCGTGTGAGTGTGTGTGCATGCCTGTGCATGGCTCTGTGAGTGTGTGCACACGTGCAGGTGTGTGCCTGAGTGTGTGCATGACCAGCGTGCCTCTCTGTGAGCCTGGAGGTGGGCAGGGTGGTGGACACCTGGGGCTCTGCGGAAGGGCTGGCCTCTGGCAGGGGGTGTCAGACCAGGTGTGGGAGCCCGGGGTGGGGCGGGGACGAGGCACACCGCTCTGCTCAGGCAGAGGCTGCAGCGACGTGAGGCTGAGTGGTCAGCGGGGAGTTCCGTGGCCCCAGTGGTTGGAGGAGCAAGCCGAGGCCTCGGTGGGCCATCTGTGGGGGCACCTCAGAAATAGTGCAGAAAGTGGGGGGCATCATGAGAGGTATGGGGGCACAGGGCCACGGAGAGCTCCCTAGTCAAGCCCTCCCTGCTTCCTGTCCCACTCTGTCCCACAGTTCTTCCCTGGTCCTGTTGGACATGCTGGGTGGCTGTGGGGTGAGGCAGCTGTCCCCACGGTCCCCACGCCTCTCCCTGCCCCACCAGTCTCTCTCCAGAGCCTTCCAGAACCTTCCTGAGCATTCCACAGCAGCTGCGCCCCCGTGTCCCAGACGAGGCTTGCGGACAGCCATGCTGCCCATGGTTGC
This sequence comes from Nesogale talazaci, assembly GCA_004026705.1. Classification (NCBI taxonomy): domain Eukaryota; kingdom Metazoa; phylum Chordata; class Mammalia; order Afrosoricida; family Tenrecidae; genus Nesogale; species Nesogale talazaci. Next base: position 36,217 of record PVJH01011728.1, on the reverse strand, counting down.
CCGCACAAACAGCGAGTGCTCTGTTAGCAACGGTGGCATGACAACACCTCCCCGCCGGGAGAAGGCGGCGGTGCCCCACAGAGCCCGCGTCTCCCAGGAACAGACTGGCACAGGAGACCTTTGGAGCCTGCCTGCTGCCCCCACCACCAGGGCCCAGAGCCTGCAGAACTGTGGCTGGTCCTCACGGACAGACGGATGGATGGGTCGGCCGGCTGGTGTCTGTCCCTTCTGTTCAAGGGCTCATAGGAGGAGGGCAAGCTCAGGCATGCCGCACACCTGCACCCAGGTGGAACCTGGGAAAGATGCGTCCCCTCGTCAAGGGGCAGCAAGGCCGTGGCACTGGCCTGGTCATCACTGGCACCGCCCTTGCCGCCATGCCCTCCGCAGCCCGTGCTCGTGACTGGTGACTGCCCTGCCACAACGCAGATGGAGCGCTGGGGCCCCGCGCCTTCTCAGGCCCCTGGACTCGGTCCGCGGAGCAGGCTGCCTGTGCCGGGACCCCGAGGCCCCCAGCTCCAGGCGGAGCCCTGAGTCTGGCTGCTGCGCTCCGTGGGCTCCTGGGGCATGCACGGGGGCTCCCCTCGAGGACGCATCGCCCTGGGTCCCATGGGAACGGATCCTGCGCAAACCCCACCTTGTTGGCGAGGGAGCCGGCCCGCTGACTCGTTACTGAAACGGATCGCCCGCCAGAGCCGCGCTTATGAATTTTTAAAAGCGCGCGCCTGCCTCTGCCTGGCATTCATTTCCCCGTAATTATTTTGTCTGCGCGCCGTCCTGCGGGGAGCCGGGCGGCTTCGGGTTAAGCTCGGCTGGGCTCACAAGGCTTATGCGTCTAAATATTTCATCCGCCAGTTGCCGCGCGGGAGGCTCCGTTAAAGGGCCCTGTGCTAGCCACGCTGGGCAGAGAGGGGCCAGCGGGTGGGGGTCTCTCTCGTCTTGGGCATGCCCAGAGCCTAGCTCCCAGCACCACAGGACCAGGGTTCTGATTCCTGTGTTTTTCTTCTTGGAGTTGGACCAGAGGCAAAGGTTCTCCAGAGAGAGCCCTCTCCAGCCCTCACAGCGTCCCCTGGGGTGGTAATAGGCTGCTAGGGCCCAGGCTAGGGGGCGTGGCCCGAGCAAGCTCTGGGGGTGACAGGGGAGGAGGGAGCGGGGATAATGACAGCCCTCATGGATGTGCTCCTAGCAGAGCCTCACTCGCCCTTTGAAGGCCTTATTTTTGGGGTGAGGGAGTGGCTTGTCTCCTGCAAGGGGCCATGTCTCCCTAGTCGCCCTTCCTTGCTCAGAAGGCCCCTGGGGGCCTGTGAGTGGGAGAAGGTCAAGGCCTCGAGGGGATGGGGCAGTTCAAGGTCATTCCCACATACTCTAAGGGCTCCGTGTGCGCGCGCACGTGTGTACACACTCTGCACCGTGACACTGGTGTTTTCTGCACCCACTGATGCGCATCTGAGGACACGCCACCAGGACTCTCGGGGTGGCCGGCTGTCAGAATGTCCCCATCTGCCACAGGATGCTGATCGTGGGCCATGCTTGTGGGGGTGAATCCAACTCTTCAAACCTTTCCTGCTGGTTTACCCCCTGTCCAGTTGGGAGGTGGAGGGCCAGCGAGCTTGCAGGACTTACCCACTGGTCGCTGGCAGAGCTGATGGCTGGACCGAAGGTGCTGGCCTCTCCCCAGCATTCTGGCCATCCCTGGCCCCACACACAGCAGGTGGTGTTCAGAAGTCTTCTGTCTGGCCTGGGTTCTCTGGGGGTCAAAGCCAGAGGGACGAGGACACATACCCAAGGGGGCACCCAAGACAGAAACTTCCCTGGGTGCCTCTTTCCATCCGTCCCTTCGCAGATAAATGGAAGGAGATGCCCTCTGAGAGCCAGGCTCACACCATTGTGGATGCAGATGGTATTGAACTGCTTACTGTAGGCCTGCAGCTTGAGCCCCCCAACTGCCTCAAGGTGACGCTTCCCATGCCCGTAGGGGAGACCCACAGGGACCACTGTGCCCTGTCTTGCAGTGTTGCCAGGATCCAGGGAGCTTGGTTTCCCATGTCTGTAATTCCTAGGTCAGGTATCGGGCAACATCTTGTGTGGGCTTACACCCCAAGAATAGAAGGTCAGGCAGAGAGAAAGGTGCATGACAGAAGGAGGGGGAGGGGAGAGAAGTTGGAGGGGAGGAGTGTGGGAAGGGGAGAAAGGGGAGGGGGACCAGGCTTGACAGATATCCATTTGTATTTTACAGGGAGCCCCGGCTCTCAGGAGGCTCCCCTTTCCACCAATCACGTCATCAGCTCAGGGCACGTCCTGAAGGTATCATATTCCATCACCCAAAACCAAGCCGCCCAGTGCCTGGCAGACCATGGAGAGGACAGCCTGGCCAGGTGGGCACAAGTACGTTCGTCATGCTGCAGAGACCAGAGTGCAGGGTGGAAGGCCCCTACCTTCTGGAAGGCGGCCCCGTTGAGGAAGCCTTGGCTCCTGTGGGTGGTGGCATGGTGCCGAGTTCCTGGAAGCAGCCCCAAGAGCCAGGCCCCCAGAAGCGGCAGAGGGTGGGGTGGGGGGGAGGCACACAGCCACATGGAGTGGGAAACTGCCTGCCGCAGGCAGCCTGCTACGTGCAGAAACGGGACGGCAGCTGCAGATCAGGCTCAGTGCTTGCGAAACACACGGGGTGTTTGTCTGTGCAGCGCGCCTCTCTGGGCGCAAAGGCAGCTGCACCCCCAAAGCACGCAGGGAGCTCACACACCCAAAACCAGCAATCAGGAGACCCGGCCTACAGAAAGGCCCGGGAGACCGGCAGCGGACAGGGGAGACAGGCTGTCCACAAGTCATGGGCAGATGCCCAACTCGCCAGTCCTTCTCAAACCACAGGCTCACCGCGACTCCCTAGGCCCCTGGGGTTCCCGGACTGTACCCCCTTACAGACGTCCAAAGCCTCACCTCTCTCCCTTCGAGTGGCTGCTGGCTTTGAGTGCAGACCTGGCGCTTGGCAGGGAACCGCCCCTGGGAGCCACGGGTAGAGGCCCCCGCAGAGCTGCCAGAGAAGCTGGGCCCCGCACACCGACATCGCCACGGGCCGGTGCGCGTGCCCAGAGCCCGGCACTCCCGCGCACGGCCTGGAGGGAGGGCTATCGGGTGCCGTGGCCCCCTTAGAAGATGGTCTTGCCCGGCTCGAATGACTGTCAGAGGCTGGACACAACCGAGGTGCCCTCGGCCCAGCACACTGTGGGAGTGGCCTCGTCCGGGCAGCTGGGGGGTAGTCAGGGGCAGGGGTGGAGGCTTGAGGTGGACGAGCAGAAGAAGCTCCCTTTCTGCCAGCCGCTAAGTCACTTGCCTGTTCCTCCTGCCGCCTCCGTAAGCCGGCTGTTGGTGGAGCTGCCCCCTTGTGCCGTTCCTTAGGGGAAAGCCTGCTGGTGACTGATCTTGGGACGTGCCCCCATGCTCCCAGGCTCTGGGCACTCCAATGAGTTTAGATTACGCTTCAATACACCGTGTGCTCTGGTTCGATTTTGTTCTCTCGCATGCTGTCGTCTGATAACCAAGATGTTCCCATATAATTTTTGTCATGGTCACCAGGATGTCACGGTCGATTTTGGGATTGTTTCTTTTAGGGTGAGGAAAGTACCTTGTCATGCACGCTGGCTCTTCTGGAGGACTAGTATCAGACATAGGGCCTACCATCGGACTTAGGGACTTGACCTGGACTGGGCTACTTTCTTCATAGACAGCGGCTCTTTGATACAAAGTCTCTTTTACACACAAGTGTCTCTGGATTTGTTTCTCTCGTCAACCGGGACTGACGCATGAACGGACAAACACAGCCTCATCCATCCGTATCGTGGATGGCTCTTCAGCTGCACACTCTGGAGTCACTTAAAAAGATGCTGGAGCCCCCAGCACACACTGCTCAGTGAGGGGTGCCGCGACACAGACAGTGTCTGGTGGGGGCTTGGGCAGCAGAGAGAAGTATGGCTGGGGGCATCTGAGGGAGGGGGTCTGCTGGGCCAGGGCAAGGCAGGGCCGAGAGGTCTGTGAAGAAGGTGATGGAGATGATCTTGGGGGGCGGAGGGGTGCCCTGGGGAGAATCTTGATAGACTTGGCTGTAGGGCACAGGCTGGCCACGGGACTTAGGAGGAAGATACTTGAAGAAAATGGAAAACTTTGTCGTGGGAGAGGCCAGCACACTCCCTGGAGGGTGTGTTCCCCTCAGGACCCCGTCACCTTTCCTTCTCTGAGGGCAGAACTTTCCCAGGAAACTGGACCTGGTCGGCGCCGGTGCCACCTCACCACCGCAGATTCCTGAGTGCTCCCCAAACTCAGAGACCCTTCTCTGGGGGGGGGGGGGGGGTGTCAGGGAGGAGGCAGACACGCTCGGGGGTGGGGGGGCGCTGCAGGAGTGACAGCTTTACACTCGCGGTATCTGCATCAGGAACGGTTTTCGGTTGTGCAGGGGTGTGTTATGCAGTTTGCATGCCCCCACGCACCCCCCTTCACATCACGCATGTGCACACACAGGTGCTGTGCAGGCCAGTGCAGGCCTGCCTTAGCCGCTATCTCCCTGGGAGGCCGGCTTGCTGCTGGGAAAACTGCCCCGAAGTACCACCACCTCCCCCCAGCCTGTCTTGGGACCTCCCCCCCCCCCCCGGCCCCACACACACACACAGGAGGCTGCTGGGTCCTCGCCCCTGTTTGGGACATTGTGTCTCCTGCCCAGAGTCTCCCGGCTGGGCGAGAGAGGGGGTGGGTGGGGGTGCTTTGGTCAAAGATGCAGAGGCTCCCCCACTTTGTGGTTTAGCTTGAAACGAGCCTGTGAGTCACAAGGAATTGAAATCCATTTTACTCTTATCTCTCCTCCCTCGGGGACCCTGCAGCCGGTGTCCGGAGCCGTTTGGAAGCTTCAACCTTGTCTTTCTTTTAAAATTTTAATTTCAGTTATGATTATCCTCCCCCTTTATTTCTGGGTGACAGCACACATGGGACCACCATCTTCTACGAGGAAGCCAAGGTCAGCGTGGGGACAGGGACGGGGAGGGATGTGGGGGCAGAAAGGGGAGGATTTAACAGCATGTCCTTGTTGGTTCCACACTTGAGCCTGGCTGCGACAGATCTCTGCCTCTGTCATCTGTCACGTTTCCTTAAAAAGAAAACACACACACACACACACAAGCCCCCTCCCCCCTCCAGATTCTTAGCCCTCAACCTGGACAGAGGTTTGGGGGAAAAGGAGGAGGGAAAGCAGACTGGAGGGACACGTGGAGTCTTCAGTGCCCACACGTTCATCTCAAACAAAAAGGAGAGACAGCCACAGATGTGGCTGTCACACCACACAGGGACGGTATCCAGTCATGCACCCCCCACCCCATATGTGGTTCTTTCTTCTTCTTCTCCTTTTTACCTCCCTCCCTCCCTGAGGCTGGTCGGTTACATTGCCCTAGGCTCCGTTAGCAGTGTTTACCAAGTGTCCAGCTCCACATCAAGCGCTGGACCTTTCCGGATGGACAGGACGTGCCCAGTCTTCCCTCTGGGGAATCCCGAGCCTACGGCGAGCCCACTGCATGGTGCCTCCTGGTGAGCTGCGGACTTCAAGATCGCCAGTTCAAATCCACCGCCCGCTCCTCTGGAGAAAGACGAGGCTGCCTGCTCCTGCGCAGAGACCTTACACCGGGGCGCCATGGACCGTGGTTTGTGCGCCCTGAGCTTGGCCACCCGACTCTTCACCCGCCACGTGCCCTTTGGCAGGAAGAGGAGGCCGTTCGGTGGAGACAGGCAGGCTCAGAACGACAGAGCTGCCCTGCCCCCTCCCAGAGGCCTGCGGGGAGTGGAGGGCAGGGTCTGGTTAGGGTTTGTGGGTCAGGCTTGCTGCCCGCTGCCTGGAGGCTGAGGTTGGAGACGCCCCAAGTGAATTGGTCCCTCATGCCCAGCATCTGTTAATGGGCTTCTGCCCCTGACGCTGGCCCCAGGGTGGGGTGGAGAGGGCAGTGAGCATCTGAGGGCCATCTCGGCTCCCTTCTCAGGATGCACCCGCCCCCCCCCCCCCCCCCCCCCCCGTCCTGCCCCCCGTGCCTGCTGCCGTGCGCTCATGCGCGACTATTCTCAGACATTCTGCTGGTGCTGGAGAGGCCTGTGGGCCAGGGGAGTGGGTCGGTGAGGCAGAAACACCCAGCCATGTGTGCCCACCCCGGGAACCCCTTTTTCCACTGGCAAAGTCACTGGACTGCAGGAGCCCTTAGGTGTCCTCACCCCCTAAGTGCTTAGTCACCAGCCCAAGGCTTGGCTCATACTTGCTCAGAAGCCCTGAGAGGGCAGCCTGGCCATCTGCTTTGGGGAGTGCTGCGGCCACGGGCTTCCGGGAGACGGAGCCAACCGCTCAGCCGCTAGAAACCAGTACGCACAGACACTGCACACGTTGGCGCAAGAGGGCACGGATGCCTCTGGTCACTCCCCTGGTCACTCCTCCCCACCCCTGGGCACCACACAGCAAGGACAGTGACATGGAGGTCACCTCCACATGCGGCCACCGTGAGTGTGGCCAAGGCACCCTGCGTCTCTCCCCGAGCCTGCGTCTCCCAGCTTCACCTCCACACGAGCTCTAGGACCTGTCCGTCCACTCCAGGGGTCACAGGGATGAAGAGTTCTTCCTCTCCCAGTCCACAGACACACATCCCATGAGTAGCAAGTGGATGGACAGACACGCAGGAGGGCAGGAGCTGCCGAAGCCAGCCGTGGCTGGGGCAGGAGACTCGCATTCCACCTGCTCAATCAGGAGACCCTTCTTGAGCTCTGGCTTGGGGGTGGCAGTGGGGGTGGGGGGGCATGGAGGAGCCAAAGTGGATCTGGTCCCGGCTGGCATGACGGACTCCCTCCCCTTGCGCTCTCAGAGAAGCTGAGCTTGCTGAGTTGAGCTGGGGCAGAGTGCCAGCTCCCTGAGAGTCAGGGCTCCTGTTTGCCCACCCAGCTGGCTGCCCTGACGCCTGTCCAAGCGCAGTGTCCATGGAGGAAATGTCGACTTCAACCCGGCACCAGCCAGACCAGACAGAGGATCCTGTGATGATTGACATCTGCCGGTTCCCGGGGCCCATCCACTGAGCAGGCATCTCAGTGCATGAGGACCCACAGGCTGGCCACCACACATACACACACACACACACACACACACACAACACACACAACACACAACACACACAACACATATTCCAATGTACACCACCACACGCCCAAACCGAGACACCCCCCAACACAGACACACCGCCGGACACCAGCACATACACAAATACACACAACGCTCCCCACTCCCCACACCCCCCCTCGGCGTGCATAGGGGCCTGCTGTTGGCCCACTGGGGAGCCCGCAGGCAGGGAGACTGCGCGGGCAGTACTGTGCCCAGCCCAGGCATGGGCCAGCTGCTCGAGCCCCGGCAGGTGGCCAGAGGAGCTTGCCAAGCACAAGCAGGTGCTGCCCTGGGAGAGGAGGTTGCTACAGGGACCTGCTGCAAGGACCCAAGGGGTGAGCCCTGGACCACCCTGGACAATGCTCCAGGTAGTGCTCTGCGAGCGGAGGTGGATAGGCGTGGCCATCAGCGCATTCTGCAAAGGCCCCTGCTCTCAACGTCCCTGGGAGCCGTCCCTTCCCCTGTTCCGAGGTGAATGTCCAGCCCGCAGCCCCCTGACGAGGTTGGGGTGCAGGCTCGCCAGGCCCTCCCCCGGCTCTGGGAGCCCTGGCTGACAGTTGGTGGCATGGTTTTCACCCTGAATGGTTTCCGAATGAGGGGGAGGGGCTATCAGTGGAGGGTGCACTTTGTCACCCGGGGTGTGTGTGTGTGTGTGTGTGTGTGTGTGTGTGTGTGACCGTACAGCCTTCTGAACACAGCCATGCGGACCCCGCAGGACAGGCTGGCAGTCCCTGCTCCTCATGCCTGAGCATGAACTCCCAGTCATGAACAGGGCAAGGCTCATGGCCCAGTGGCCCTGGAGTCCCGAGATAAGCAGAGGAAGCCTCCTAGACCTGGGTCTTCATGCAGCCCAGCACAGGGGCACCCCCAGCGCAGGCCCACACCAGACAGGGGAGGCATCATGTGCGCACGTGTGCGTGCATATGTGTGTGTGCATATATACATGCATGCATGCGTGTGCATGTGAATGTGTGCACATGTGCACGTGTATGCATGTGTGTATGTGCATGCGCGCGTGTGTGCATGTGAATGTACGTGTGTGTGTGTATGTGTGTGTGTGGGCTAGGTACATTCAGTTCCAGGACAAGGTGGTATCTGTGGTCCTCAGAGTGCTGACCGTCTACCCACAGAGTGCTGACCGTCTACCCACAGAGACCCTGCACACAGGCCAGCCCCGTGGAGCTGAAGGCACTGGAGGTGTGCCCCCCCAGTCTCCCTGCTGTGCCTGGGCACATGAGCAGCTTGTGTGCACATCACGTGACCTTGGGGAGGGACTCTGGGGGGGGGCATGTTGCACATCTTTCAGGTGTCCACTTTCAGCAGGGGACCGACGATGAGGGACTGGGTGTGTGGGGGGGTGGACTCTGGATCAGTGGGGACACTGCTGCCGCCAGCCTTGAAGCAGAGCAGTCCCACCTGCCGGGGGGCAGGGATGTCAGATGAGCCCCCTGTGTAGCAGGTGACAACCTCCAACCCCAACATGCAGGGCCTCATGGCCTCACCCCTCCAGTCCTGTTTCATGCCCCCCATGGGTTCAGGAGACAGCAGGGCAGCTTGGGGGCTGGTGGGGGTAGGGGGTGCGGGTCAGATGCGGCTCCCTGATGTGGAGGGCGAGGGCCCCATCTGCACTGGACCAGCTGGTCGTGGGGGCGGTGTCAGGGTTGGGGAGCAGGCCTCGCAGGCCCCTCAGTCATCGGCTCTGACGCTTGGGGGCTGTGGTTATTTATTCAGCAATTATCACACCAGGATTGCAGCCACTACAACAAAGCACTAAACTCGTCACAACACAATCTCTTTATGGGGAGCAGATTGGAAAATCCATCAGCGTGTGCCCATCCATCAGCGGACTGACAGCAAGCCACCGGGAAGGCAAAGCAAACAGAAATAAGGCTTGTCTGGCGGGAGGGGTCCCTGGGGTCTCTGTGACAGGGCACTGCCTGCCTCTGGGGGCCAGCGAGGTGGTCTGGCTCAGCCCACCCCCACCCGCAGTGTCAGTAGGGGTGAACAGACACGCCCCCCACCATCCCAGTCCCCGGCCTCTCAAGGCTGGGTGAGCACATGCAGTGGAGGGGTGGGGGGGGGGGGGAGAGCAGGTCCAAGCTTCCTGGGGCTCACGGCTACCAGTGCTGACTGCAGATCAGAAACAAGTCCCCTGGCAACCTCAATCTCCCCTCCATCTATCACCAGGCTGCCCCATGGCCCGTGGGGAGGCGTTCTCTTGCCTCTCAGGAAACTGCAGCCCATTCTGAAGGCCGACGTCCTTGATCCTCTAAGCACTTCAGTCCCTAGGCTTTCAGCCAGTGCGGTGGGTCCACGGGCCGACTGCAGGTGCCACTCTCTTCTTGGTGTTATCCTGCCTGTGTCTCCGATGACTGGCCCAGCACACCTAGGGGGCACGCGCGGTGAGAGGACACAGCCTGACACACCCGTCTCCTGATCGCACAGCATCTGTTCTGCTCAAGAACGGCTTCTTGGTCCCTGTAACTGCCAAGTACCCTGGTCCCTGTAACTGCCAAGCATCCTGGTCCCTGTAACTGCCAAGCATCCTGGTCCCTGTAACTGCCAAGCATCTTTGTCTGGGTAACTATGAATTAAAGGGTAATTATATATAAAGAAAATATCCCAGCCCAGTCCATAAGTCCGATCTTAGCCCATAAGTCCGATACCTGTCTATAACTTCCTCATCAGACTCAAGCAACACATGCAATGATGTTGAAGGCAGAAAGATCCCAGGCCAGTGGGGGGAAAGTCTTGTGGATCCAGTAGCGGTGGAAGCATCTCAGCACTCGTTCCTCCAGGCTCTGGCTCCATCAGCGGGGCTCCATGTGGCTGGTCAGCAGAAAGATGAAGCAGGGAAAGTCTGTGTCCCACGTCCAGGGAGGAAGACAGGAGTTCCCAGACTCTCCAAGAGAAGGCCACGCCCACACTGAGGCCTCGTTGGCTGTGACCCGATTGGCAGGGTAGACTCCACCCCTTCGTTCCAGTTGAAGATAGATGATATCACGGCCAGGTAACTGCAAAGCCCCTGAGAGACCTGCCGCGGCCACACTCACCCTGACTGTCGAGTGAACACCGTGCAGGTGATGGGGCTCTGTCAGCCAAAAAGGTCCCCACCTGTACACACACCCAATGCCCTGCAGCTGAGAGCCCCTCTCCAGGAGGGCTGCTGTTGGTGGGGAGGGTGGGGGGAGCACAGATCCTCTGCAGGAGCACCCCCCCCCCCAACACAGTCCAGTCCCAGGGCTGGGCCTGAAATGCAGGGTCTGTGCTGGAGTGGGGTGGGCTGTCGGGGGCCACTTTCTCAGCTGTCCTCTGAATGGAGGCAAGTGGCCAGGCCTGTCTTACGTGGGTCTGCTTCTAAGCTGCAGGAGAACAGCTCATAGCATACTTGCTGGTGAGAGGTAAAATACATGGCCATCACCCCTAGCCCCACCTGCCCATCCCTTCTCCACCCCCCCATCCCCCTGCCCTGCCCTGCCTTTGATGGGCCTCTTACTGAGACCTCCCCAAAATGACAGAGGACCATGCACACCTCAAGGGTCTCTTCCCAGACCCATGTTTCCATTTATTCCCGCTCCCCGTGGCTTGGTTTGTAAGGAGCAGAGGTGCAGGCCACGAGGGAGCACCTGGTCCAAGGGGCAGGCCTGTCCTCCAGTCCTGCTCTTTCCGTCCCGCTTTTCAGTGGACATCCCGGGGACAGGGGGGTGGCCAGTCTCGTGTCCTTGGTCTCCAGCATCTTCCCCGCAGGCAGGGCTGGGGGCGCCCAAGCTTCATGCTGACAGAGGAGCGAGGCAGGTCCTGCTCCTCACAGCTGGTTTGCTCACTGGACAAGATGCTGCGGTCCCTGGTGCAGGGTGCCCGTCGGCTAACGCTCATGTCTGAGTGCTGTGCTCCGTGAACTCTCACCTGGCTTTGTCCGCTCGGCTGCCGGGTGGCATCTGCGAGTTGCCAGCTCCTTCCCTTACCGGTGCGTCCTGCCCAGGAGAGTGGAATTTCTAGCCAGGGCACACACTCATCTTCATCTTTATGAGAGTGGTGGCGTGTGCACAGGCGTGGTACTGAGTGCACAGGCCTGGTGCCGTGTGCACAGAAGGACTGACTGCTCCTGTGTGAGTGCTGGCAGGCTCCCCAGGCTAGACTTGGGATCAGCGTCGTGAAGATGGTAGCTTGATGTCATCTTTCAAGGGTTGAAGGAAGTCAATAATATCCATTTATCCTCTCACCTTAAACGAACCTCCAGCCCCTTGCTCTCTCCCCAGAGGCCAGGGTGGAGCCGTCCCATGTGGGCTCTTCATGGACACCTGCAGACTCTCTGTTTTCCATTGAGAAGCTGGGGACTTGGAACGCCTGGCCCCGGGCTTAGCCCCCAGCGCAGTTCTGGGACAGCTTTCTGCTTGGAGACCAGGTTTGTGGGCCTAGATCCACTAGAGAAGGTGGGAGGGGCTGTCCTGTGGCTTCCGTACATGCTGAGGGGGCATAGGACGTCACCTGTGTTCCAGGGTGAGGCTGGTCTTTCCTGGGCTGTCCCGGTGAGGCCGGGGGTCAAGGCCGTCACCTCGCTCCTCCACACCAGCAGAGCCCTGCCCCTCAGCGGCGCCTGTTCCTTACAGACGGTGTGGTGTATAAGATGGTGAGCATTCTTCCGCTGGCTGGGGGCGGTCTCTGGGGGACGGTGGCCCCGGCTTAGGAAGAAGCCTTTGCCAGCGAGGCGGCCACCCAGGCTGCCTGTTTACTTATGAGCCCATCGGGACCAAGGGTTTTCCCCAGCGTCCATTTTCAGCCGCCCGGACATAAAAGTGTCTGTGGTCGGCGTGGCTGTCTGTGTGACGTGGTGGAGTTGTGGCTGTGGGCTGGCCACGGACTTCCATGCTCCGCGGCACTTGTCCACGCCTTGTCCTTCCCCCTTGATCGGCGTCTCCAAAGATGGGCTGGTTTTTGCTTGCTTTCTCTCTTCTAAGGGCTGGCTTTGCCCGGGTCCGGCGGCCCATGCTTGTTTTCTGCTTTCCTCACCCTTTAATTTATGTGGTTGTCTTTGGCTCGGCACGCCAGCCCCTGTCTGACGTCTCAGACGGGTGTGCGGCTGGCCCGTGATTGCCTTTCCAAAATAAGCATCTGATGCTATAACTTTCTGTGTCAACGCTGTTTTAGCTCCCCCCCCCCCCCCGCGTGTTGACATACGGTGTTTTTAATTAGGGTTCCGTGCTAAACCTATTCTAATTTATATTTGGGTGTCTTCTTTAAGCCGTGAGTTATTTAGAATTATACCCCCCCCCCAACCCCATTTGATGTCCACACATGGGTTTTTCTGCTTGTGGTTGGTTGCTAGCTTCACGGCTTTGTGTGTTTGCAGAAGGAAGTCATGGGTGAGCCCAGCCATGGGGGGCTTTGTGAAGACGCTCCAGGACCCAGTGTGGCTCCCATTTTCTTTCATCACCTCGAACTCATGTCCCCCCCTGTGCTGGGAGGGGACACCCATCGGATGGTGTGCCAGTGAGGTTAATTCCTGTCAACTTGCGAAGAGGTGGAGTCTAGCCTGTCAATCAGGTTGTAGCTTGTTGACCTTGTTTGGAGGCCCAAAGGAGACAACTGTCTCCCTGGAGGCACAATACTCTCTCTCTCTCTCTCTCTCTCTCTCTGCTTTATCTTCCTGCTGACAAACCACATGGAGCCAGAGCCCTGGAGCTGGAGGAGCCACGTGGAGACCCACGCCAGCACTGAGAAGCTTCCACCACCACGGGATCCACAAGACTCCTCAGCATCCTTGCATGTGTTTCCTGCATCTGAAGAGGACTTTATAGACTGGTGTCAGACACAGGGGCTCATATGGACTTGATCCGGACTGGGCTGGGGTCTTTTCTCCCTGTCACGTTGCCCTTCGACACTGAGTTGTCTGTGATACACACATGGATGTCTCTGGATTTGCTTCTCTCGCCCACCTGGATTCGCACTGACGACTGTGTTAATTGTCTTGTTTGGGTCTTCTGCGTCCCAACTGGCGTCATGGCTTCTCCACATGCCCCTCCTCCCCGGTACCTGCGTGTGCTGATGTGTGGCTCACAGGGGAGGCTCAGTGGTGTCCTCCTCTCTGTCTGGATCTTGTCTCTTCCTCCCTCCAGCTGGGTCAGTGTCCACCTCCTGTCCTGCAGACACAGGGGTCCTGCGTAGGCGGCCCCCCTCTGCGAGGGGTGCTCCTTGGGGGCAGGCCCATGTGGTGTAGTGTTCATGTAGCTGCTGGGGCTGTGGGAGGGGCTGTGATGGCACCCTCACTGCCCATCGGGGTGCCATGGGCTCCCTCCTGGCCAGTGCACCCCCTGCAGATCTGCCAGGTAAGAGCCGCTGCTGTGTGTCCACGGGGCTGCATAGAAGCGTTCCGAGCTGGACAGACAGACAGGTGGGGAGCAAAGGGCTCAGTCAGAGACAACCTTTGACCGCAGCAAGGTGACCCGACTCTGCTTGGGGTCCCCGCCTGTTGGACATGGGCCTGCAGGGCTGCAGCCGTCCACCCTCCACCGATTGGTGTTCCCTGCGAGCCTCCTTCGACAGCTCCCAATTCTGGTGCCCAGGCCGGCCCCTCCCACAGCACCCGGCCCTTCCCGCCACCCCTCGTGGTCCCGTCTGCCGCCGCGGGTGTTTTCGCTGGAACGTGTGGTCTGTTGATTATCACTGACGTGGCCGCGCTTATTTTAGCTCTCCTGCTTTCCCACCCTTCCCCGTGTCCTACTTTCTCCAGACGTGCCAGGAGCCTCTCCGTCGGATCTCTCTGCTGGCTCCCCTTCCTCCCTCCCTCCCTCCCAGCCTCCCCTGACAGGTGCGGTTGCTGCCAGCTGCGTGGATGATCCGGCGAGCTTCAGGGCCAGCTCTGCCCGGCTTGTCGGGAGCCATGCGTGCCCTGAGGAGCTCTAGACCCGGGCGGGGAACAGGCCGTCGCCCCGGGCTCCTGTTCCCTCACCTGTCGTTTGTAGACCCAGGAGACCACACTGCGATTGCTCTCTCCCTTCCACACTTGCCTAGATCTGGTCCTGGGCTCAACCCTCAGAAGCCAAAGCCCCACCACCCGTCACGGGGCAGCGGCCCTCAGTGACCATCAGAAGGTGCTGGGACATCTTCTTGCCCCCTGAGGAGGGGTGGCCTCTGGGTCAAGCAGCCGGGCTTTGAGAACCACTGGCTGGAGACGCCACGTGTTAGACTGCGCTAACTGGAGAAACCAATCGGGGCACTCACCTGGGTCCGAGAGCGCTCTGTGCATCGAGAAAACATCCCAGCCCAGTCCAAGGCAAGTCCACACGGCCGGTACCCACCCCTAAGTCCCGCTTCAGACTCACGCAGCCACACGCAAGGAGGTAGAGTGCAGGAGGACCACAGGCGGGTGGGGGCCGAGCCTTGTGGATCCAGTGGCAGTGGGCAGATGCCTCTCCAGGTCTCCTGCAGGTCTCTAGCAGCTCCCCACGTGACTCCACAGCAGGAAGGTCGAGAGAGAGAGAGAGAGAGAGAGAGAGAGAGAGAGAGAGAGAGAGAGAGTTAGTTCCCAGAATCCTCCTGGCCCAGAAGGAGGCCTCATCAGGTTGCCATCTGATTGACAGGCCAGACTCCATCCCTGCACCCTCTTATGGCGCTGACATGGAACAATGTGGCACCGTCCAGGGAAGAGAACCCGGAGGGAAAGCGGGCATGTTTTTCTCGCCAAACAAAAGCTTTCTCCAAGTCAGAGACTCTTGGGGGCCTCAGGTTTCAGGTAAGTGGCAATGATGCCCAGATGGTGTGAACAAGAACAAGCCACAGGCCGGGGCGGGTGTTGGCAACATGTCTTAGCGACAGGGTTGGCGCAGGCCTGGTGAAGAGCTGCTCCGATCGCCGGGGGAGAAGACCTGTCGGCGGTGGCATCTCAGGGCAGCCGCAGCGGAGGAGCTTGCATGCACACAGGTTCAGGCTTGTGTTCAGGAAACGGGTCACGCAGTGCAGAAGGGGGCACCCCCCAGTCCTTGGCTCACACATCAGGGGAGAGGCTCCTCCTGGCTCCTGTAACTTCAAGGTCAGATGCACCTGGCAGAGGTGAATGACTCACAGGCCGGCAGGTGCCAAAGACTGCCAGGGCCACAGGCTGCTGGTGCAAGTCCCAAGAAGTCAGGGTCAGAGGTCAAGACAACTGCAGAATCCAGGCTCAGCCAAAAAAAAAAAAAGCAAGCAAACTTTTCCACAGCATCCACGTATATTGAAGGCAGGCCACGTCCCTGGGGAAACCTCCTGCTCATGGCAGATCTCATGGTGGAAGTGGTTACATTGTATCAGGTCTCTCCTTGGGGGATGTGATAGGTAAGCTTGTTGTACCTCCTTGGCCAAAGAAGGTAGGTAGGTCTGTTGTGACAACATGGCCAATGAACACACATTGAAGGGTGGAGATAGAAATGGTTCGGTAAGCCCCGCCCTTGCCCTCTTGTTTTTGGATCTTCAGATGAGCCAGCTGCCTTGTTCACCCTGTGCCTCAACCTCCAAGTGACACTATCCGTGAGACACCTGATTGTGGACCGTGGAGCTGTGAGTTGAGGTTCCTCCAAAGCCCTGCTTCACCACGCTCCTGGGATATGCATCTCTTGAGCTGGGACTGTTGGACGCTGTCATCTGGCTGACTGTTGGTGACCTGCCTTGCTGTTTGTTGTCTGTGGCCGGATAGCCTGAATTGCTCTAAAGAGGACTAGCCGGCGGCCCTCAAGTCTCCAAGGACTGCCAGTCTACTAGCTGTCTCACACAAGTGAGTTGCACCCAGCCATTTGTACTGCTTTATAGATTAGTTAGCGGTTTATTTCTTATTTTATACATCTTTCTATCTATATAAATATATAAAGAGAATCACTAGTGTCCTGTTTTGTTTCTCTAGAGAACCCTCTCTGACACAGGGGACAACGACGTCTCAACTGTCAACCCTTTGAGGTGCCTGGCCCGGCCATGGTGGCACAAAGCCTTCACGTTCATAGGTGCCCTCCGTGTGCCCTCTCTGCTTCCCGTTGTGCTCCGAGTCCTGCTGCTGCTGATCGATATTCAGTACTGCCACCCTGCACCCCTGGCTTGGATACATGTCCGATGGGATCTGGGGGGCAGGGAGGGGGGTGGGAGAGGCCACCAGGGGGCTGTGCCCAATGCTCACCCTGAGAGGCCTGGCAGGCCGAGGGTCCACACCACAGCTCTGTGCTCGCATTTAGACAGCAGCAGCATCCTCTGAGGGGCACACACGGAAGCGACCGGACACCCCCAGGAGCTGGGCAAGTGCATGTCAGGGGGTCGGCCTCGGCCCAGTCCCCTTGGAGAGGGATTTGGAAAACCCAGTTGTCCAGCAGATGTCTCTCTCCTGGCCCTGCGCTCTCTGACCTCCTGCCAAGGGCACAGGATGCCGTCTTCTGGGAGTGTCCAGGCAGGAGATGGCAGAGTGCTGCATGGCCGTGAAGAGGGGTGGACCAGCTCCACGGTTCCCACAGATAAGCCATCCTGGGTCCGGGGTCAGGGCGTGGGTGCTTCCGTGGGCGTGTGTACATGCAGGAGGCTCTCAGGAGCCACTGTCTCCCGCCCCACTTGCCCGGAGCTTTCTGAAACCGCTCTGTCTGTGGACAGCACCCTGCTGCTGCTGCTGCTGCTGTGAGCTGTCCATGGGCCCTGTGCATCCTCGCAGAAGACCTCCTGCCTGGCCCCGGTGGGCCCACTGCCCGGGACTCCACGACTGTGGACTCTCAGAGACAGAGCCTGCAGAGGAGGCTCCAGGTCTCTCTTCTGAGTCCATCTGTCTGGAAGCTTTGCTGGAGGCTGCTCCGCACCACAGGGACTCAGACGCCTCCCAGACGGACAGACAGACAGATGGACGGGCATTCACTGTGCAGGGTGTGCACCTAACTACCACTGAGGCCCTAGCTCCCTCTTACATACACACACACACACACACACACACGCATGGGCGCGCGTGCACACGCAGTGGCGGTGGCAAAGCACTCCTGGAGAAGAGGCACTTGAGAGTCAGGAGAACCAGCCCCCTTGAAGGGGCGGCAGGGAGAGGGGTTGGGGGGAGCCGTGCCCAGGGAGGGCGTCCGTCAGCTGTCTCTAACGCATTCCTTCCTCCCGGAGAGAGGCACTGGGAACAGACGGGGAAATGTTAGCAGCTGCTCCATCTGGGAGGTGGGTCTGTGCGAGCCTTTTATGCTAATGGTGCCTTCCCCGCCAGAGGCACCTCAGGGGCTTGGATGTCTGCGGGTGATGCTGCCTGGATTCGAGCTGGCTCATGGCCAGCCCCCTGTGTGCAGGCCCCGGGGCCTCCCTCTGTCCAGGGTCCAGGTCCGAGCATGAGAGGGAGCGAGTATTTCAGGCCCTGCTGTCTCTGCCGTTGGTCGCCCAGCTCTTGGAGCCTTGACGTCATTGCCTGAGAGATGGGCGTGACGGGGCCCCTCGGGGTGACTAAGAGCAGAGGGGTCCTGTTTGCCGACCCTTTATCTGAATGCCCTGCACAGCCAGTGCTCCTGCAATGAGGGTAGCTTGGCACCCCTCATCCGCAGGACAGGGAGGGGGACGGGGGTCCACGAAAGTAAGACCGCCTGGGAGAGGAGCCAAGACACAACCGAAAAGGTGGCCAGCACCTGCTCTAAGCCTGAGACGTGACTCACCTCCCTGGAAACCACCTCACAAGATCACACACTGCAGGCAGAGGAGGGGAAGGTGGAAATCTGACAATAGTGGGTGTCTGTGGTTACCTGCTGGGCCCATGAAGCACCTTCCAGGAACTACTGGAGAGTACAGGAGGCTACTCGTTGCAACACTGTATCTGTCTGTGTTTGGAAACTGTCAACGCTCCTGCACCCATTCACCTAGAAGCCGGACCACCCTCTGGTCACAGAACTCACCCAGGACCTTGGACCGAGATCCAGCACAGAACTGGCCTAGGGCCAAGCACTGTGAAGCAGAGGCTGCTGTGAGCCCATGGGGTTGGGGGTGGGGGACAACTTGCAGAAGCGCTGTGTGCGTTGCTACAACCTGCTCAGCACAGGAGAACTAGGAAAGCTTGCACCCATTTCCATGTGTCTTGGGGTGGGGGTGGGGCGGCTGGGGGAGGAAGAAGGAGAGGAAATCCAGGCAGGAGGAAGCCGGAATCGGATGAGGCTGGCTCCTGGTGGGGCTGGTGGACACAGGACTGAGGGCTGGGTGGGAGGGACGCTCTCTGGAGCATGTAGGCTGGCAGTGTATGAGCGCTTAGCAGGGCTGAGGTCTCTGAGCCCAAACCTCCCTGTGAAACACAGCTACAATGTCCCCCTATCCCACCTTTCCAGAGGAAACCACCCCCTCCCACTCTCTTCATTTGCCCTTTCCCAACATGTTTGCTCACAAAGGGGATACACTGGTTCTGGCCCTGGACGCAGCCCCGTTTCTGGCACGTGAGGACTGTGGGTGCTGCGGCCCAGTCGCCTTAATTAGCCGGAGGTTCTGACAAGGACCCCACGCAGCTAAATGAAGCCCCAAACTCCCAGTAGTGGCCCAGCCATGCCGGCCGACACTAGACACCTTCCCTCTTCTGCGTGTCCCCCACACGTGACTTTCACGGGTGCGGCAGTTTGTTTGTGGTCTCAGATGTATAACCCGGCGGGAAGGCTGACCCGGGATCTGACGTCATCTGTTGTCCATTTGAGAATGAGAGTGGAGGGGTGGAGTGTGGGCCGTCAATCAGGTCATAACCTGATGGCCTCATTTGGAGGCACGAAGGAAATAAACAGCTCACTGAAAGCAGGACACAGGCTCACTCCCTGGGAGACATGGCATCTGACAAGACACACCAAGTTACCCCAGCGCCCTGGGGCGGCAGGAGCCACGTGGAAACCCTGTCAGGGCTGAGATGCTTCCACTGCCACTGGATCCACAAGACTGTCCACTCACTGGCCTGTGACCTTCCTGCATTCGGCGTCATTGCATGTGCTTCCTGAGTCTAAAGAGGACTTTATAGATTGATCTTGGATATATGGGTGGATATCGGACTTGATTTGGACTGGGCTGGGATGCTGTCTCAATTTTCAGCTGCTCTGGTTTGATAAGACTCTTTTCTCTTTTTTAAAAAATCATTTTATTGGGAGTTCATACATCTCCCATCACAATCCAAACACCCATCCCTTGCATGCAAAGCACATGTGTACCTTTGTGGCCATCGTCATCCTTGAAACATCTTCCTTCTACTTAAGCCTTGGTAAGGCTCTTTCTTACACCACACACTTCAGAGTCCCTCTGGATTTGTTTCCCTAGTCCACCCAGACACTAACACAGCCCGGCTTTGTGTGAAACTAAGCTCGATGAACTTTGGGCTTTAATTTGTGGGAATGGTTGTGCCATCTGACAGACCTTGTTGTCTAAGCTTCCCATCATGGCTTTGTGAATTGTGTTCACCCTCCCCCTCTTTTCCTCCCCACCCCCCTCGTCCCAGGTAGACAGGTGTCTGCATGGAAAGGCTTCAGATCGGACTTGACTAGACCCTCGCTCCTGCCCGTGGTTTCCGGTCCCAGGGCTACAGCTGGATTTGACTGGATCTGGTCAGCGGGAAGAGAGCCCTGGAGGTGGGGTTGCCGCCTGGTGGGCTGTGTGCCCACGGTCGGCGGACCTGACTGGCATGCAGGTTCTGACTCCCGCTCAGAACCACGGGAGGAAGAGGGGCCTCTTGACTACCATAAAGAGTGATGGTCTCAGACACCCCCGAGCTGGTCAGCGGGGCTTGGTTGGGGTTCAGAGTCGGCCAGAAGGCTGGCATACAGGGGGCGCACAGCGGGTGCTGGGACACTGTAGGAGGAGGCCTTGCAGGGCCAGCCCGCAGCTTGTACATTTCTCCTTGTACATCGCCCTCCCTCCCTCCCCGGGGATCCCCTTTGCTGCCTGTGCTGGACAAAAACTCACTGCTTCCCCTGCACGCGGGGCCCTGCACCCCTTGTAGGATGCCCAGTCACCGCATTTCAAGCAATAACAGGACTCCACTCGCAGAGATGGTGCTTCATGCCTAGCGGGCCGCCGGCCTCTTCTTCTCACTGGGACTAAGGGAGGGGACGCTGCTGCTGCACTGAGCCCGCAAAGCAGCAACAGAGCCCAGAAAACAGCTGGGGCTAATGAAAGCCCGCCCTCCGTGCTCAGGAACGGGGTTGGTTGCAAGGATCCTGCCCCCCCCCCCCGCCATGACTGAGGTCCCTGGGATAACCCCTCCCAAGCCCCCCAAGCCTCTGTCCTGGCTGCACAAGTGAGTCACGGACGTGTTGGCTTGTCCTAAGAACCAATGAGGAGCCAAGCGTCTGCCCAACAGAGGTGTGCCTCTCCTTCTCCTCCCGCCCCTGAGGCTGGCCCACCCTCCCAGGAGCCTGGTGGGGTCGTGGGGCCTACACTGGAAGGCTAATTGTCAGGTCAGCAGTTCAAGACTGTGCACCCCTCCTTGGGAGGAGGATGAGAATCTGCTTCTGGAAGGAATCACAGAGCCTGAGACCCACAGGGGCCCTGTGATGGTTAGGGGTGATGTCACCCAGGCCCTCCTGGGTGGGGGCAGGGGTGGAGCTCAACCTATCAGTTGTGTTGTGGCCTGGGAGTCCTAAACCTATCTGTATGAAAGAGAGAGAGAGAGAGAGAGAGAGAGAGAGAGAGAGAGAGAGAGAGAGATGAATGCTCTGTGGACCATCACCCTCTGCTGCTGCTGGCTCTGGCATCTGGCCCTCAATCGCCTGCCCGCCTCAGGAGCTGCCAGCAGGACTGGGTGGCGGTGTCCCCTGTTGTGCACAGCTTGCTTCACTTGGAACTGACCAGACACCCACGGCCAGCACCACCCACTGCATTCTGGAAGGGTGGTCAGGAGGAGCTGGTGTGTGGAGAAGGGCACCCTCCTGGGTGGAATGGAGCAGTGACCAAAGGAGGGGAGGAGGGCTGCAGGCCAACGGAGGGCCCGGGCGCAGGGCTGGGCTGCGGCCCCTCCTGTAGTGCATGGGACGCTGTGTGCAGAGCTGACTAAGGACCCCTAGCATGTCCCACCGCCATAGCAGGAGGTACAACTTTGATGGGGAGAGGGGCGCTCACCTCCTCTCATACCCAAACAGCCGAGGGATCACTTCGGGGACCCAGGCCTTCACCTGTGCTGGCTCCCCTTGGGAGCGCTGACCCTCAAGCCTCCCTCCTCTCTGTCTGTGCCCCCACCTCCAGCCCCTCACACCTCACCTGTACTCACCTCGCTGCTGGGCTCGGACCTGTCGCAGGTCCATCTTCCCAAGCACCCTCCCCCTCCGCTCTTGGCCTCCCTGTCCCCCGGGAGTGGACATGTGCGGCTGCAGATTCCCTGCCCAGCGGATGGCCCGGGAGCCCCCGGGGAGCCCGCGGGAGACGTGACCTGCATGGCCGGGGACTGGAGTCTGTGTTGTTTACAAGGAGTTTCCAGAGGAGCTGATTTTGGGAACTTAGTAGGAACCTCCTCAGGCGCCACGTGGGACATGAGATGAGGCGGCCGCTAGCGGGGGATTTTTGCACTGACTGCCGCTGCATGTGCTGGCTGCTGCCTTCCAAGCCCACAAACGCCATTCACTCCTGGGACTGTGGATAGAGAGCTCGGGCCTCTCCAGGAGGGGCCACCTCTGCCCTCCTCCCACACCATTCCTCCCTCCCAGGTGTCCGCAGCCCCCAGGTCAGACAGTCAGACACAGACGTGCAGGGCAGCTACTTGCACATCAAACCCATGGTTCCCCGGGAGTCACTGCCTGACTTGGTTGACCGGGGGGCTGCAGGAGTGACCAGCTTGCAGGTGAACCTCCTAACGAAGCAGGGGCACAACTCAGCTCAGCACTGAGATCTGTGGGTGCAAAGACCTCTGCCCCAGCCAAGCCAGCCCAGGACCCACCTGTGGTCCCTGCTTCTCAGAGCAGGCAGTCCCCAGGAGCCCCTGGGCTGGCCCTGTCCACTGCCTCAGGTCCGGCTGTCAGGGTGGGGCCACGCTCTCTGCCAGAACTTGCCGCTGACCAGCCGTCATCTTAAGGGTCACCCTGCAGTGAGGGGGTAGGGTGGCTCTGGTAGCCGCTGGCCCCAAAGGAGGCCCTGGGGGGGGGCAGAGGAACCAGGCCACGGAGTCTGCAGGCTCACACTGTGAGGAGGGGACAGGAGAAGCCCAGGGGCCTGGCAGACTGATGGGAGGATGGCCGGCCATGATGACCCCATCTCTGACAAGGAGGCTGGCACAGACAACCAGGACCCAGGGCATTTTAGGGGACTGGCACTGTTCTGCAGGATGCGGCCCCGTGGATGCAGGACACAGGGCTCTTGTTCAGCCCCCCCAGAGAGAGCAGCGAGAGCTTGCCCTCGTGGAGGCTGTGAACTGGGTGGGGATGCTTTCTCCATGTTCCATTCCTCTTGTGTATAAACCTCTTCCGTATCTGCATAATATGTGTGTTTGTGAATTTGTTTCTCTAGTCTACCCAGACTAGTGCAGCCACGTTGTGTGTGAGCCTAAGGAGAGAGACACCCTGTCTGGTATTGGGCGGGTCAGCTACGTTGCGGGAGGGAAAGTTCTCTGGGCGGAACCCGGGAAGGGCATGTTTGGGGGAGAGACTGTAGACCTGTGTCTGGAGGCGCTGACCCATCGCCTGACCCCTCTCCCCCTCCCCCCCCCACCATGCTCCGACTCACCCAGCGCACCCTCCGCTTCTGACCACTGGTCTTGCACTGGACGGATGCGGCCGATCAGGCCCAGGCCAGGGAACGGGCAGGGTGTGTGTGCTGCAGACAGACAGACAGCTTCCTGAAGCCCATCTCTCCTATATCTTGCTTGCATCAAACCACCTCGGGACAATTAGCCACGGGCCTCCCGGCGGTAAGCGGGCATTGCCCCACAAGGGGCTCACGCGGCCTTCGACAGCAAGCAGTCTGTTCCAGAGGAAGCGCGCTGGCCAGGGCCTGAGGAGGCCACTCTGCAGAACCCAAAGCCATGCCTGACCCTTGGAGCATCTATTAAATCAGCCCGGATCCCAGAGCCGGGGGGAGGGGGGCTCTCAGTGAAGAGCCCTTTGTCCTCCCAGCTGAAGGTGGTCACTTGGGTGGGGGGGTGGAGTGCAGGCAGAGAGGTGAGCGCGTGCTGGAGTTTACTTGGTGGGGAACGCCTGGATTGCACTCTCTGCAGTGTGACAGAAAGTGGGGGGTCATGAGTCTGCAGTGAGCCCCGTCCCTGGGTCTGGGGGTTTTGAGACCCCTGGAGGTCACAGGCTTTCCCGGCCGTAAATGGTGAGCTCCAAGATTGTGCTGGGGTGCTGGTGGGCATTCAGTCCAGGACCAGGGACCAGGACCGTGGCTTGGAGAAAGGCGCCTCACTGCCCTCGAGGCCCAGGCCTCCTCTCCGGCAGGGTTCTGTCTGCTCCTGGGACAGGCCAGGAGGAGCGAGAGCCTGGTACATCCTGGGTAATGGAATCTCCAGCTGGAGGAGATGCTGTCAGCCTGCTGGCTGCTCCGGCCACCCCTGCTAAGCTTGGAAGCCGGCTTGTACCTAAAACCTTGCCGTTGAAGCCAGGGCCGTCCTGTGCTGGGCTTGTCCCGCCACTGAGCTGGTCACCTGTCCTCCTGTGCCGACTGCATGCTGAAGGCAGGGACGATGCAGCCGTTTCCCACACTTCTCTGGGCCCCATGATGGGGTGCCACTCCTGTCTAGCCACAGTCTGTACCCCATGTGTCTGCTGTGACCCTCTCCCACCCCACCTCACTCCTGGGCTGGACACTGAACAAGGAAGAACAGAGAAGAGTGGACGCCTTTGGGGAAGGCCACGGGCGGGGAGGCCTGGTTAGACGCGACAGTGGGAGACTATCGTCAGGCTGGAAAGAGTCCCAGGGGCCCAGGTGCCCCCATGGTTACACATCAGGCTGCTCATTCCAAGGCCAGCAGTTCAAGACCACCGGCCGCTCTGTGGGAGACAGCTGAGACTCCTTCCTTCCTTCCAGTCAGGAGCTAGCCTGGGAACTCACACGGCCACGCCTAGCCTGTCCTGCCCGGTGTCTGTGAGTGGGCCTACTTCCGATGACATGTGGTCAGGAGAGACCGATGCCCGGGGAAGGACATCGTGGTAGAGTGGAGAGGTGGCCACAAACAGGAAAGTCCTCGATGAGATGGATGGACACCGGCTGCAATGATGCCTCAGGCACAGGGACTCCTGCGAGGCCGCTCTGAGGTCCAGCTGATGGCAGCCGGCAGCAGCGATGGCCACCGTCCTTACCCTGCAGCCTGTGCGGGCGGGGACGCACGCCCACGTCTTTTGGGAAAGGAAGGGGTTGCTGGGTCGTATGAGTTGGGAACGAGCCGTCTCACACCTCCCACGCTGGCCGTCCATGTGAGGTAAGTGGGGGTCTTGCATCCACAAGGAATACTAATCGGTAAAGTGGGAACTATCACCCCCTGCCCCCACCAGAAGCTCCCATGTGGGCATCCCACGGAACCTTGGAAACCCATATCTCTGCTCCCGGTGCAGGGCAGGGGCCTCTGGGCTGTAGTACCAGCAGGGTGGACCAGCCGGACAGAAGGACAGTCTTGCTGGCCGTGGGTGACTGGACCCCCAATGTATCAGATCCCGGCCCTCTCTTCTCTATGTGAGTAGAGCATTTCCCACAGGTCCACCGAACACATGTGGCCTGCTGTGGCCAGAGACCACAGGGGGCAGCAGGGCGAGTAGAGGCTCAGCCTGGAGCCCTGACACACTGTGAGCTCTGAGCTGGGCCACTGACTGCAAGGTCAGCAGTTTAAACCCACGAGGAAGAGGAGGCTGCCTAGTACTGTCAAAATTTCCAGCCTCCGCCCCCCATCACGCTGAGTCAAGGTGACCCCCCAGCAGGGGTGACTTCTAGCTCTCCTGCCCTCCTCCCCCCATGCCGTGGGGCCTGGCTGCACAGCCCCCACGTGACCCGTCTTCCTCCCAGCCCACCTCCTTTCCACCATGTCCCAGGACGACCCTATCTCCTGGACACGGTTCTTGGTCAGAGGATCTAGTCCTCTGGTCTGGGGCTGGGGCTCATAGAGGATGATGCGTGACCCCAGGATGGGGCTCCTATCCACACCCTCCCCAGGGGAGGACAGTGGGTCTGTTGTCCAGCCCCTCTACCACCCGTCCTCTGTGGAGCTAATTCTTGAGCCATGCACAGAGCTGACTGGCCAGGAGGGAACTGCATTGTGAATGAGCATCTCATGTGCTGGCATGCGAGCACACACACACACACACACACACACACACACACACAGACTATGTAAGTGTGCATAAATCCCAAGAGCTTAGGGGCTGGGGTACAGGAGTGGAAACACCCACAGGAGCCCCCTGAAGGAGCAGGTGGCAGCTGGGTAGCAAGGGGGGCGGCTTTCTCTCCAAGTGAGGTGCCAATGCCCTGGGGCCTGGAGCTCTGCCAGGCCCGAGGCAGCTCACACTGGCAAGTGAGCGCGCCCACCCCCCCGATCTCAGTGCCAAGCGTCTGATGGTATCTTTTGGCAGCAGCACGGTGGGCCCCGCTGGCATGTTGAGTACCACAGAGTCACCCACAGCCCTGGCCTTTGAGAACTGCGCCCCCCACCCCCACCCCACGTCGACCTCTGTGCATGAGCCAGTGCACGCTGCGTGCCCTTAGCAGTTTCCCGCCTCCCGGCCTCAAGCAGGCAGGCCAGATGCTGTCTCCATAGCAACCTACCCTCCGCCAGCAGCAGATGCTGAGAGACCCTTTTTCAGCTTCCTCTCCCCCAAGTCCCAGGCGGCGAGGCTGTTCATTTGAGGGGTGGGCACTGGGCAGGCTGAGCGTGCCTGCTGCCACTTTACATGCCAGGGCGTGGGTCCTGCTGGCGGTCATCTCACTCCCGGTGTGGGGCAGAGCCTGGCAGGGGGGCCCAATGTGCAGGAAGCTCCCCTCCCTCCTCAGCACTGACCGTCCACGCAGACTGGACCCAGGTCCGCAGGAGGCACATCCAGGCCTGGGCCCTGCTCTGTCCCAGGCTGGGACCCACTCCCTCAAAGCTTCCCCCATTGGCTTGCCCTCTGCAGTCTCCCTAGGGCCCAGAGTGTGGTGGGGCCAGGGCAGGAGGGAGGAGGTGCCCGCATGCCTCCCCCCGAGTCTTCTACGCCTTCTACGCCTGCTCCTTCTCGCAGCCCCTCACTCCCGCATGCTGCTCCTGGACTGCTCGGCAGCCCTCGGTGGCTGGGGCATGTCTGGATCCCTCAGATGGCACAGTTCCAGGATGCCTCCACCACCCAGAAGGTTGTATTGCACCGGGTGGGCCCAGCTGTTTTAGTCTAGAGTACTGTTTGTTGGACTGCTGGACCTAGCTGCTTCCGTCCAGAAAATTCCAGTGTAGGGCAATAGCCTCGGTGGACAGCATTGGTCTAAGTGTTTCAATCTAGGAGATTCTTTAGGGTCCTGGGATTCTTCAGGCTGTCGGGAGAGATGAGAACTCTGAGACACGCCCCCCCCCCCCCCCCCCCCCACCAAATAAGACCCCCTCCCAGGCCACTCTAGTCTAGGAAGCTGCTGGGGTGCAGGACTGGCCTCTCTTCCCATCTCCTTCTGGTTCTCCACCTTCCTCATGCCGTGGCCCTGTCAGACACTCAGTGCGTGCTCCTTTACGTCTTGTTTGCTTGTGTTAGTCTTGGGGACACAAAGAAGTCTGAAGGGAAGGCAAGACTAGGGTGAGGTTTCCCAGGTTTCTCCCGCGACCTCCCCTGTTCCCTGTGGCGATTCAGCTTCACGCCCACTGGGCTGGGCCAGGATTCCCAGGGGGTCGGGAGCCAGGGCCGCGTGACGGGCTCTGCCATAATGTGGCCCCCTCCGTGACGGGTCTGCGAGGAGGAGCAGGCATAGAAGACTCGGGGGGAGGCAGCCCCTCACTCGGGTCACAGGCCTGGTGCAATCTGGAGAAAGGCTGGCTCCCTGGGGGGCGTGGCCCACGTCCAACCCAGGTGGGCTTGGTGGAAATGCTTGCTGGCTTCATGCTGGGTTGGATTCATCTGCTGTCTCAGGCTGGGATTCGATCCTACGCCCAGTTTGTGCCCCGACCTCTGGTTCTTTGGCTGTGGGCCCGTGCATGGCCCACCGACCTGGAGCATCATCAGCCACCTGCCCTTTGACCCACCGATCTCAGGGTCATCACGCTGGACAGCTACATGAGATGGGAGAAGCCTCCACCCAGACACCTGACCCCGGGGACTGGAGGGAGCTTGTCTGTGCGTGAATGTCTCTAAACACACGCCCATGCACAAACTTCGGCGGTCTTGTCTCTCCCGAGAACCCAGCCTGAGACGCGACCCTCGAAGAAGGAAACGGGATGACTCCCTTCCGCTGTCAGCTTGGGGTCAGAGTGGGTCCCTCGAGAAAGTCTCTCCTGGTGACCCCTTGTACTTCCCGCCCACAGCCCCACAGCCTCTGCGCTGACCCATGAGAATTTGACCCACTCACGGGCCCAGCAGACGTCCTGGGAAGCCACTGTCCGGATCGGGCCTGTGTCCTGCAGGTGCCCTAAGGGGGGGACATTCCCGAGACGATGTGCCTGCCGCCGACCGCTGCTGGCTGGGGCATGTTGGGGCGTGTTTTGTTTGTCATGAGCCCCAGCGTGTCTGAATGGGGCACCGGAGATAGCACCTGAAGGGCTCCCTCTCTCTGTAGACACCTGGCACGGACAGACGTCCCGTAGTCTGGGTCCAAGGGGCCGTCCCCTCTGCTTCTCCCATGCACAGCTCTCTCACACCCTGTGCAATTCCAGGGCTCAGCCATGAGGGAAGCAACCAGTGTCAGACCTTTCTTGTGTGGCGGTCATGTACTTGATGTCAATTTCATGACTGGGAGACTAGGGGTGGAGTCTAGCCTGCCAATCTAGAGAAACCCAATGAAACCTCTGTGTGGGCATGGTTCTCTCTTGAGAGTGCTGGGAAGTCTCATGATATTTTCCAACTGGAGGAGAGAGACTTGACTCTCTCTTGGAGACGAACTACTGACAAGATGAGATGACAGCCGGCTGATCGGTCCTGATTCCTGGAGACTGGAGGAGCTGGAGGAGAGGCCACATGGGCTTGCCCTGATGGAGCCAGACCTCTGGGGCCGCAGAAGCCATGTGGAGACTCCTGCCCCTGCTGAGATGCTCGGGAGGCCACAGGGAGACCCCTGCAAGCACTGAGATGTTTCTACTGCCACGGGACACACAAGACTCTGCACCCACTGGCTTGTGATTGTCCTGGTGTCATTGCATGTGCTGCGTGAGTCGGAAGGAGACTTTATAGCCTGGTATCAGACATATGGGCTAATATCGGACTTATGACCTTGGACTGGACTGGGTTGGGATGCTTTCTCAATGTTCCATTCCTCTTGTATATAAACCTTTCCCTTATATCCATATGCATGTTTATGAATTTGTTTCTCTAGTCTACCCAGACTAACGCACTCGTCTTTCTAGGGCTCAGTGTAATCAGCTCCCCCTTCCCCCCAAATCCCCTGCCACACCCCCAAGGAACCCGGGACCCTGCTACTGTCTCTGTAGAGTTTCCTGCCCTGGGTGTTGTTGACAGAAAAGCACCAACAGGAAACCGACCAAGAAGAACAAAGTGACACGGAGAGGAGGAGACCAGGCACCGGGAGCGGCAGGTGGCTGGCTGTGTGCTAGCTCTTTGCCCAACTGAGTGCCTGGGGGCAGGAGCACGGGTCACTGGGAAGGCGATGATGGGACCTGTCCCTCTAGGGATGCGGGAGGTGGTCCCTCTGCCATGGAGCACTGGGAGACTTTCCTCAAACCCCTGAGAGCGGCAGGACTGTCCCATGAGCTCAGTGGTTAGATGGTGCCCAGGCGGCTCCAACTTCTACCCCCCCCCCCAGCAGGAGAATGCACCGCCCTGTCCTCGCCTGCTGTCCCCATTCCACGTGACGCCCACCGTGTCAGCCCATCTCATCAAGGTCTCCCTCTTTCCCAACACCCTCTCCTTCCCCAAGTCAGATGTCCTCTTGCAGGGACGAGTCTCTTCAGGTAAGGTGTCCAAGGCCCCTGACATGCACTTCCATCATCCTTGCTTCTAGAAAGCATTCCTGCCTCCTGTGCTGATGTCCTAAAAGGATGGGGTGGGCCTGACCCCGGGTAGTGCAGTTAAGGGGAGCCTGGCGTTTCCACGGATGTGGGTCCAGAGGGTGGATGCTGCCAGGGGCCCGTGAAGGTGGCTCTCATGGAGGCCCCAGTGCTGCATCCTGGGCTGGACATGGGCAGGGGGACAGGCCAGCTCCCTGGGCGCTCACTCCACTGGCCTCTAAGGCTGTTGTCTCCAGGGCTGCCCTGGGGACCAAGTTGGGGCATGGGGCAGGTTCTGTCCGGAGAGGTGACCTGGCCACAGTGTCCCCTTGGGTCTTTGGCTGGTGTCCCTCTGGTCTCTGTCTGAGGCTGTGACGGGGTAAAAATGCTCCCCTTGTTAGGGGAGGAAGCAGGTGAGGAGACGAGGCCAGAGGCAGGGGACAATGGTGGACACCAGCCCTGAAGGTGGAGGGACAGGAGTGGACCTGCACTCAGCCCCCCAGAGGAGCAGCTTCCCAGAGAAGCATGCCCCTTTCTCAGAGTGGTTGGGAGGTTTGGGGAACAGCTGACTGCTTTTACCCCCACACTGCCAGACTCCTGGTGACATAACCAAGAAAGGACGTGTCGGGAGTGGGCTCTCTGGCTGCATGGTCAGAAGCTGGGCAGCGAAGCTGCTGGTTTGACAGGGGCCATAGTGGGGCAGTAGGCACGGTGAGGTAGGGATGGTGACATCTCAGCCAGTCAAGTTGGGTGGTGGCCCTCCCCCTCTGGGGTGTGCTAGCTGAGGGCTGAGCTGATGTCAAGACGAAGGGACAGGGCTCCTCAAACTTTTTAAACAGGGGGCCAGTTCACTGTCCCTCAGACTGTTGGAGGACCGGACTATAGTTTAAAAACAAATACAAAAACAACTATGAACAAATTCACTGAGGGCTAAGCAGGGCAGCAGCGGTGGCCAAAAACACCTGGTGGACCGGATAAATGTCCTCAGTGGGCTGCATGTGGCCCGCGGGCTGCAGTTTGAGGGCCCCTGCCTTGGGACATGGGGAGGGAAGGGGAGCTGAGGTTTGGGACAGGAGAAAATACCCAGAATGCTGTTGGGTCACAGCCACCTGCGGAGCCTGCTGGAGCTTGCCGTGCAAGTGTGGAGGCCGGGCTGTCTACCTGCAGGAGGGGCGAGCTGCCCTAGACCCCAGCTGGGATTGTCCAGCAGGGACCAGAGATGGTGCTCGAAGTCGTGGGGCTGGGCAAGGGCTCCAGGCAACCAAGAGGGGACAGGGGGGAGGGGGCAGGGCTCCATCCACGAAGATCAGGGGAGGAGGTCGGTCAGTTTCAGGCAGTGAAGGGGTGATAGGTGAGCTAAGACTACCATCAGGGGGAGTTGGGACACCTGGGCTTTGGTGCCCCAATACAGCTTTGACTCACACACGTGCACACATGTGCACGCACACACACAGGTGCACACAGGAGATGAAGCACTGTCTATTTGGCAAGCAAGTGGTCACAGGCACAGATCCCTCTAAACCCACCTTAGTATTTTTTGAAGAAATTTGGCACCTTTGAAACAAATGCTCTTGTCCATGTAGCAGTGGCAGATAGGGTGCCATAATTAACCCCCCCACCCCCACCCTCCGGCAGGGCAGTGAAGAAGCCACACCCGCCCAGCTCCCTGGCATGTGTGCATGCTCACAGAGTATGAGACCCCAGAATAGATGCCCATGTAAACATGCTCCTGAACCCAGCTCAGCCTGGCTGCCTGAGGGGCCCTCACCACACTGACCCCCCAGCCCTGGCTGCCCCTCTCTGCTGGGTCCAGAGGGGACCCCTATGACCCAGCCACCCCAGATCCCGCCACTCGCTGCCCCAGCCTTGACCCTGCAGAGTCCTTGTCTGTCTGTCTTCCCCACCGCCTCCTTTGGGGTCAGGACCCCAGTCCTCCCATAGGAGGTCCCGTGTCCACATGATGGACACGCTTGTCCAGAGAGGACAGCACCTCCATCCAGCACATGCATGAGGGTCTGCTGGAGCCGCGAGTCTGTGGTGTTGGCCACTGCGTGACAAGACCAGGCCCTGCATTCTGCCCATTCCCCCTGGGCCTCAGCTTCCCTCTGTAAAGTGAGGGTGCCCTGTACCCCCGGCCGAGCTGCACTGGCACTGTCCAGAACCAGGTCCGAGCTTTGCAGAGACTGGGGAGCTGCAGAGTGCTGTGGGCAGGTCATGCTCCCCCCTCCCCCTGTGTGCCTCAGTTCCTCCTCCATTCAGCCAGGGTCTCCGGAGAAGGCAGAGGCAGTGGCCATGTGGGATGGCAGATGGCGGTGGCAGCAGTGATGTCTCCACTGTGGCCATCGTGGGTCCTCTGACTGCTGTCAGAGTGGCACCGGGGATGGGATGGGAGGTGTCCTCCGACGGGCCCCTGCCAGATGGCTCCTGTCGCTATCAGGTATCCTCCTGGGCATCTTGCTGTCCGGCCTCCCAGCTCCTGAGCACACCCCGCTGCCCAGCACCAGCTCTTTAAATATTTAAGGCGAGAGATGCTTCAGTGCCACTCTGTGGCCCAGGCCCGGTGCTCAGACCACAGCGGGGAGCTCTCAGAGTGTAGTTTTGATATTTTGTTGCAAGAAAATAGACCTTTTAAGGTATGAAAATGCCAAGAGGTGCTTGGACAGGCCCAGCGTGAATTTCACTTAAGGGCACAGATGCTTGCGCTCCCCGTTGCCTGACGCGGGCGCGGTCCCTGGGCACTGGAGCGTGGTTCTGATGGGCAGCTGCGGAGCCTCTGCCTGCACGTGCAGCTGGGCCCCAGCGTGCAGCGTCGCGTACTCAGTCTGGCTGCTGCCTCAGGCCAGATGGAGCTGTAAACTGGACAGGGGAGAGACCCCAGCACCTGAGTTGCAGCCTGGTGGCCTGTGGACTCTTCCCTTGTGGGTGCCCTGCCCGAGGCTCTGCCCCAAGGCCTGGGCCCCACGGCCACTGGAGAGAAGCGTGGAGACTCCCTCTGGGCACGGTCCCTGTCCGTGTCTGCCTGCCATGGGGCCAGGTGTGTGCCAGGAGTCCATGCCCCGTGGGACTCAGTTTCTCTGTCTGTGAATGGGGCTGCAGACACCAGCGTCATCTTCTGGCAAAGGCCTCAGGGATACAGGAAATGTGTGCATTTAGAACCAAACCAAACACGGCAGCCTGGACCAGCGGGAAGTTCAGAGAGGGGCTGTGCGGCTCCTGTCCTGTTCCTGGGGACCCTCTTCCATCGGGGACGCAGGCGGGGTGCACAGTTGCTGGGTTTACAGGCAGAGGGCCGTGGTCACTGTGCCAGGCTGCCAGGAGTCTCGGCGACAGAGCTCCCGTGCACCGGGCCCGGCAGCGTTCTCAGCGGCCCCCCTGCCACGCCGGGAGCAGTTCTGGCAGCTGCCCTTGGTGCTGCTGAGAGAGATCCTGGTGGAGCCGGCGAGGGCTGTGAGGGCCTCCACGCTGGCCGCCCACAGTGTAGCCACGGGACACTTGGAGCCACGGCCCTACGGTGCTGCTGAGATGTGCAAGTCTCGGCCGTGCAGGGCGGCTGGAGGTGTTCTCCGCGGTCCCCTGTGGAGTCGTTAGCAGCGCCGCACACGGTGATGTCAGCACCTGGCACAGTGCCAGGCACTAGGGGCCCAGCCCACAGCCACCCAGGCGGGGCTGTCACCCGGCGACCCCTGGCGGGCTCCCTTGATGGACTCTGCTTCAGGGCACATGGTCTTTCTGGTACAAGTAGCCCGCTCAGAAATGTCAGGGGTGAGGGGGTGTTGCTGTGCATGGGGAGGACATAGCTGTGGCCCCTCTCCCCGCGTTTCCCCCCACCTCTCCAGGACCCAGGGACAGAGCCGGGGACGTGCCCATCCCGCCGCCAACTGGCGGCAGGGAGAACATCCCCGCTAATTGGGGATTATTTAAGAAGGTTCTGAGTCAAGGCTGACCTTTGCTTAGCAAATAATTCTTTCAAGGCGCCGCACACTCGCGGTGCCAACACATTTACTGGGGTGAGGGTAAAAATAGCTCCGTAGCCAAATGTCTCCCCAAGCACTTAAGCACAGCCAACGTAGCTGAAAATCACCCCCGAGCTGGTCTCCCTCGCAGCCTCACCTGCTAATTGGGAAAGTTCTTCAGCGGCGCACCATGCCTCTGCTACCCAGAGGCCCCCTGGGCCTGAGACCCAAGGGCGCAGGCAGTTGTGTGCGGAGAGCAGCCACGGTGACGGGTACCCCACCCCTCCCCAGCCCCTGCCCAGCCGGAGTGAGGGGCGACACAGAGGGGCCTTCTGCGAGAACCCCTGGGGCCGGGACCGCTGGGCACAGGGCACCCTTCTCGATGCCTCCGCTTCCCCGTTATTAATAAGGTGGCTGGTTTGGCCTGTAAGCAAATTGCACAGCTAACGAATGTGTCTGTGGCTCAGAATTATTTATTGTCAGTGATTGCTCTTCCAGGGTTTCCGATGCATAATTCATAGTTCGGAGGCTTTTTTTTTTTTTGAAAGCAGAGCTCGGAGCCGGGAGGGAAAACCAAGCCTAGCCTCTCAGCTGCCTGTGGGTGTCCCGGGCCTCTGGGCCCTCAGGCGGACTCCTGTCCAGACTGGGCAAGGGGACGGAGGGCCCTGAGGGAGTTTACTGGTCTGGTCTCTGGTCCTCCATGCATGCTGAGCTGCTGTCCAGGCTCCCAGGCCCGGGAGGGGGTCACCCCCACGGCTCCCTCTTTATCCTCCACACACCGTGCGCTTTCTTCCAGGCCTTCCAGAGAAGGCCACCAAAACCATGGCACCCCACACTGGAGAGGGGCCAGCAGCCAGATGGCAGGGGCACTTCCTGCTTGCAGGCACCAGGACTGGGGGGTTGTAACGGCAGCCGGCAGGCAGCGTTTGGCAGTGTTTCTGTCTTCACTGCCCGCATGGGGGCTTCCCCAGGGCTCAGCACCGACATGCGTGATGGTGCAGGCAGAAGCAGGGCTGGCACGGGCTGGGTAATGAGAGTGGGGTGCCCCGGGTACCCGTGTACTGAGCCTGAGCTCGCTGGTTCCCACAGGTCCTGCAGTCAGCCATGCTCCTCAGGGAGGGGCCCTATGTACCTGTGTGTGTGCACACATGCAGTGAGTGTGTGGGTACATGTGTGAGTGAGTGTGTGATGGCTGTGACGGCTGTGTTGGTTGTGTTGTGCTGTGGGGGGGCCCTTGGGGGTGCTTCCCTGACCCTCCACGTGGGGAGTCAGGTTCAATTCCCAGGCCCACACCTCACCTGCATCCACCACTCTTCATCAGGGGCTGTGATGTTGAATGGGACCTGGGGCAGAGACCTGGCCACCTGCTTCCCCAAGCCAGCCATCCCAAGACTGGGACTGGGTGGCAGCCTGCTGTCCATGGGGTGGGGGTCCCTGCGAGGCTCCCCCAGGGACTGCTGGGTACACACGTGCTCTCCCACCACCTCTCAGAAGCTGACTGGCGCCACCTGCTCCCCTTCTCAGTCCTGGGGGGTGGCAGGCCCTGAGAAGTGAGGTCCATAAAGGACACCCCCATCCTTTTCCTTCAGCGCTGGCCGTGGCCCCTCCTAAAGCCCTGTGAATCTGTAGAGCCCAGCTAAGCCCCTCCTTGCCTTGCAGGGGTAGGTGCCCCTGTCCTTTGGGGCTTTCGGGGGCTTGTTTCCCACACTAGCTGCTCCCATAGGGGCCACAGGCTCCTGGGTGTGGCCCGCACTCCGGCCCAGCCAGAGCTCGAGGTGCTGAGCCCACTGCTTCCTTGGTCAGTGGAGTGAGGTGAGTCTTGCAGACACTGGCAGACCAGAGGACAGTGGCCGAAAGCCTGGCTGGACCTGCCTGCAAGACACAGTGCTGGAACACAGGGGGCTGGATGCAGGAGACGGCCGAGCTCGGTGTCTGTTTCCAGCCTGGTCCTGTGTCCGGGGACCACCTTTGGAGAGCCAGCCCCCAAATCTTTGTCCCACTCTGCCCTCCTCTTCCCTCCCCTCACAGGGGCCCCGACAACAGCCTCTCCCCACTAGCCCTCTCTCAGCACCCCAGCAGTCCACCGGCTCTCTCCGTGTTAGCCTGTTCCTTGCTGGGCAGCTCTGGGTCCACCTGATGCATGGACTCCCTACACACCGGTGTCCACTCTGGCCAGGCCCTTGTCCAAAGGGGTGAGGCAGGGTCATCAGGAAGGTTCCTGCAGGTCTTCCTGCAGCCCACGAGGCTAGAACCAGAGCCAGAGCATGTGGGCAGCAGCCCAGGACTGAGGACAGTGCTGGTTTCACCTGTGGGTCCAGGAAGCCTGTAACTCCCACTCCACCCCCACCCTGATGGATGGTGGACTATAGGCCCAAGTGTCCCCAAGCCTGATGCTGCCTCAAGAGAGTAGGCAGCCGGGCTGAAACCCTCGTGTCTCCCAGACCCTGCTCAAAGCTCTGTGCGGTGGACTTCCTGCCCAGTGCTGCCCACAGGCCAAGGTGGGTGCCCTGGCCTGGCTCTCTGTTAAGCTCAGGTCCAAGAGGGGCAGCCCACCACATGACCTCAAGGGTCAGCAGGAGCAGGGCCAGGTGAGCTTGCTCTCCTGGTCTGGGGGGACATGTCAGGGTGGGCTGGAGTCAGGACGGCCTGAGAAGGGGTTACTGACATCCAGATGGCCCTTGGCCCAGTAGCCCGGCATGATGCCTTAGCTCCTGTGAGGGATGGTGCTGTTTCCGGGTCTCTGGCCTGCCCGCCCAGGAAGTATTCTGTCCCACAGTGCCCACATTCCCTCATGTGGCCCTCGGCCTCCCCGGGGCACTCAGATGGGCTCCTCTCCCCAGGAGATCCTAAGGGGCCGGCCGGCTGGGCTGGGGCTGGGGGTGCCAGGCCCGGCTCTGGCAGTGCCAACTCCCTCAAGGAAGGAGCAGGCATCCTGACGTGAGGTGAAAACCCCCAGCCAGGGTCTCACAGACCATTGTCCCAACGTCATCCATATCCTGCCAGAAAGCCTCCCGAGAGGACCCCTGGGGACCTCTGAAAAGGCAGCGCCCTCACATCCTGCGCTGACCTTGCGGCCTGGAAGTGGAG